>VDFB02353493.1:57972187-58084687 GCA_007258455.2 Sequoia sempervirens
TGATCGACCAAGAGGTCATTCACTTCCCACTCTAGATAATCATAGGGGGAAGGAGGATGAGCCTACAGTGGTGGGATGTTAAGAGGAGGAGAATCCAACCCTCCTACAACAAGGGCCAAGGAAGAAGGCCCTGCAAGGTCTTCATCACCGAGCTCTTGTGGAGCTAGGGTCAACAATTTTGCAAAGATCACTAACATGGCTGAAACTTCATCCATGGAGTTAAACATGCACCCTACAAGAGTGTCATGTCTAACTTTAGTGGATGGGGTAGGCTATGCTTGACATTCACCACTAGTCTCACTAAATGACTCGGGAGTGGTGATGAACTCAGGGGAAGCTGAGACTAGTTTCGTCACTAAGATGAAACAAGTCAACATGGGGCCACCTTGTGGAGAAGGTGGGATCCTCTTACATCCTTCGCTACTAGAAGGACCACATTCCAACTTTTGTCTCACCAGAGGAGATGAACTTCCCACATATGAGGCTAGAGGCATGAAGGAAGAGGAGGAAAAAACTGTAGCGGATACAACTGAGGTATTAATCATATCCATGGGTTTCAGGAAAGGCATGATATCTGGAATGAACATGAGCAAAGGTGGTTCCACCGAAGGAGTGATGAACACATGTACCCCCTTGGGGTTAGGTGCATTCATATTCACAGCAGAAGCCGAAAGTGATGCAAGACTAGATTGAGGAGGAGTAGAAGGAAGGGAAGAGGGCAACACTGTAGGAGGTGTTGAAATAGGGGAGGTCGTTGCTTCCTTCCTTTGTGAGGTAGCTTACTCACCCAAGAGAGCCTTTTGTCAATGCTTGAACTCGTGCACAAGATGATTTCTATGACTCTTTGTGTTGGAGGCCAAAGGCTATGAAGGAACATAAGGCTCTTGCTCAACCATGGGAACATCCACTACAGTCATTTTTGATGGAGGAATGAATTCCTGAATAGGAGTAGGAGGAACAGGTTGAAGAGCACCAAGGGGAATCGGCTCAAGAGCCTCTATAGCGAGCCTCTTCCAATTCACTACCTTAGGAGAAAGAGTGGTAAGAGGCCGCAAAGGTCGAGACAAAGAGGACTCTCCTTGGGAGACCTTCTTCTTGTTATACCAAACATGTCTAAGCTCTATCAGCAGAACAGGAAGTTCAAATGTAGGACGCTTAGGATTTTTCCAAGTGGGTACCATAGGATTCTCCTATAGACGAGGAGTAGAATTTGATGGTACCATAGCAGAGAAAGAAGAAGTGTTAGACTGACCAATAGAAGGAGGATCATGAGATCGCTTCTCTTCTTCCTTCCTTCATGCCTCAGTGGCATCACTATCATCCTTTAAGCAAACCCTATGTGAAACAACATAAGGCAAGGGAGGGTATCTCACTTTCATCCTTTGATGCCATTTCTTATAATTGTAATATGTTTGATGTAGAAGGTCCATCCTAGGTGGGAGAGGACCTATAGGCGCAGGTCAAGAGCAATCCAAGGAGTAGCTACCATGAGAAATCGATGGTCTATAACCAATGTCATGGATTATGTGTACATAACCCTCATAGATAAATTTTAAGCATTTATGAACAACTAAGGGTATCACATTCATCACCACCAACTAAGGGATACCCAATTTCATGCTAAAAAGCTTAGACCCAGGGATAATTTCAAACAAGATGTTCAAAGATTTAGGTCCCACTAGGATCGATAGGACAATACTACCCATAGGGGGCACAGAAAGCCTGCCATGCATGCATATAGTACTCACAAGTGAATCATACCCATGTTTATGTAATAAATTAATCAACATGATTACCTCATTTATGATGTTTACTTGTGACATAGGATCAATGAGAACACCTGATACGATGTTTCTATTGATCTACGTGGGCATGTAGAGAGGAGATGGTTCCCTATTAAAACCCATTGGTAGGTCCTATGATGTAAAGGTTATATTAGTACCACTATCCACAGGCTACACAAAGGGGATAAGTTGATTTAGGAAGAAGGCCATTACACACACTAAATGATACTTCCATAGAGTCCCTAAAGGTTAAAGGATAAGACAATGACCCAATTAAGGTTTCGTTATGCAACACCTTCAGAACCTTCCAACAATGTGAACTAGGGGTCGTAGGTTGGGTTGTAAGGTGACAGGTTTACAACAATCACACCTACAACACTCCTAGGGTATGAGGAAAGGAATTGTTAGTATCACAAAATGGAACCAAAATGATTCACATTAGGTTCACCAAAAATGTAAGAGAGGGGGACCACCATGTGCAAGGCCCCAGGTCACAGATGGCCAAGATGCGGAAGGCTGCCCTAACTTATCTCAGCTAAATGGGGTGTTAGGATGTGAGGATGAGAATGATGATGACTATGAGGTCCTTCAACCACTCTACAAACCTGAAATACAAAATGGGGCTAGGAGAGCTAGTTTTTAGGTTCAACACTGTGCCTCAAGAAGCTCTCTGCCTGAGGATGAAAGCGCGGTCCTTGGACAATAGCAGAGCATGCTGGCGTGTCTAAAGTGCGCTGGTGTCTGTACGACTAGGAAAATATAGAGACAAGGTTAAACCTAAGAAAACAAGCTAACAACCCAACTAACTACTACTAAAGGGCCAACATAATGTGATTAAGAAAATGAAATAATCTCTAATGTGATAAAGCAAAAATACGAGAGTCAAGGTGGCAAGAAGGATCTCACAAAGAAACTCATTTGCCAGCTAGCTCCTCAAAAGCACGTCCACCTACACACAAGAGAGAGAAAAATGTTGGGTGGATGTGTAGGGGCTTTCCTTAGTCAGACCCTTGTTTAGGTGTTTCTACCTCCACAGACAGCTAAGAAAGTGAGATAAAGAAAATAATATAGTAAAGAACACTAAAGAACTACAAAACAGTAAATGTGCTTACTCAACCAAGTGATAGAGAGGAAAGGAAAGATTACCACCTCCACCAAGATCACTCAAGGCTGCTTGGGGGAGAAAATGAGAGTACTCGAGCCTTTGTTGCAATGGTGCTATCCCCAACTTTCTCTATCAAAGTGATGGAGTGATGTATTTGCTGCAATGAGGTACAAAAGTGCTGCTAGAATGCTTGAAAGTGAGTGCAAGATTGTGAAATTGAATGTGTAGAGTTGTGAATAAGATTGTAGAAGATCAACTAAATGCTTAGAGGATGAAATACTTGTTGAAGGAGTGAATTTAAAGAGGAGATGGATAAAAATGACCATATTTGAGTCGGTTGGTTGTAGAGGGTGTTACAACTTGACTCCCAATGAGAAGTGTAATGCCTTTGCAAGTTCAGCTGCATGAATTTTCCAAGGACATAAGCATGTTGCGCTAACGTCTGTGCACCGTGTGGGCGTGCCCGATAAAAACACCTCCACCAATGCTCAAAATAGGCACCAAGTGTGTTGAAAGCAATGGGCTTAGGTGAAATTAAGCCTCTGAACTTGGTTTTCTAAAGTGGAGAAGGGAAAAAGGGGAATTTGTGTAAGGGGTGCAAATTCACTCCTATACAACATTAAAATTGCATTAATTTGCATTCTATTTACGGTTTTCAAAATTACATTAGTTTACATCTCATTTAGGGTTTTAAATTTATATTTTACATTATTTAAAATTTGAAAATTTGAAAAACTTACATTCATTTTACATAGTACTTGCATATTAGTGTATTTTCAATCATTTACATCAAAAAAATTATTTAAAATTGCATCCAAAAAGTATCAATTTTTTTATCCTTTATCACTAATTTTATTTACATTAGAACAACTAAATTTGGAAAATTCTATCACTGAAACCAAAGTCTGCAACCTAGAACTAGGAATTAAAACATTAACTTAGAAATTCAAACTTGATTTTTTAGATCCTTGACCTAGGACTCATTTTCCCTAGGGAAAATAAGTCCCTGTATAAGTGTCTTTTCAAAATTTTGGGCATCAATTTGTATCTATTTGCTTTGTTTTCTTCTAATAATAAATCCATGTTTCAGTTTTAGAAAACAAAAAAAATTATACTTTCTTCCGTTAAGCTCAATTGGTCAAATTGAGTACATTTTTTGAAATAAAAATTAGCATTGAAAGACATCATTTTTAGGTTTTTGCATAGCATAATTAGTAAACTATCTTATTTCAAATCTAAAAATTACAAAATATTTTTACATACTTGCATTGTGATTCATACTTTTTTGTGTTCATTGTATTTACATAGTGCCCTTTCTCCATTTTGGGTTCACTTAGGCTTGGTGAAACTTGTATGAGCTTCACAACTATATGTCCTATTACCAATACTCTAGTGAGAAATAGTTTGAGACTCATGCCATCCTATGCTACTATGTCTATTGTGGATCTTGAGCTTTCCAACTCTTTCACTCAGTTTTGATACTAGTCAACCCATTATGGACCGTAGCTTTGATACCACATTTCCCATGACCACTTTACCCACAACCAGTGTGACTGATGTTGACAAAATGGTTGCTAATGTCCCTCAAAAAAATCTAAAAAATATGTATTAAGCCTTAGAAAAATTGAAAATTTTTATGAGTGTTGAATACATTGTTGGTATTGCAAATCCTATCATAGATAACATGAGGAAATTTATTGATAATGAACAAGGAATAGAAATTGTGCATAGCCTAGCTCATATAATTGACAATCATGTTCCTACAATGGATAGTTGTGCTCAAAATTTTGGGTACACTTAAAGTCAATATGGACATCCAATTCCCCCATCTACAATTGTGGGCTCTATTCCTACATACACTAATCAAATTGTTACAACAACAAGGCGACCCACTAGCAATATCAATACAACCATAGGTATTTCCACTGGGATTCCCTTTAGCTTTGTGCATTCAAATCTCATATCTCCTAATCCACCTCCCCTCACAAATTTATAATTCACTTGTCCTCCAAATACATATTCACCTCCACCTTGTTCACCTCCATATTACAACACAACCAATGATTCCATCCTTAACCAACTCTTGCAAAATGTTTCTTCCCTCCAAAAAATTGTCACATTGAACCAAAATCAAAATGACCAACCATCACAATATGTCAAAAGAAACCCATTATCATTGGAGATATTGAAAGCACAAATTCTGCATTGCATAGAGATTCCTAGATTTAAGAAATATTGTGGTAAAGGAGATCCTAGCAACCATGTCTCAACATACACAACCTTATGTAATGACTTAATTTTTGAAGATAAGCTTTTGACTAAAATTTTCCCTAGGTCTTTGAAAGATATGTAGCCTTGGAGTGGTTTTTATCTTTACTGAATAACTCAATTAGTTCATTGTAATATCCCTGGTAAAATATTTAAATCATATTTTAAAATTCCTTTAACATTTTTTGTGCTTAAATTTGCAAACCAAAGAAAATGGTCAAATCAAGTATCCAAAAATTGACACCAAAGTAACAATAAACACTCCATATTTTATTTTCAGCATTAGAATAATGTTTCTACAAAAAAAATGATATCATAACAACCTATAAAGAGGCACTTCAAGATCTGCTAAGGTAGATTACAAAACTACCCAAAAACATGAGCTCAAACTCTACAACCCACTTCTAGGAAATGCTAATTGTCTCCACCAAAAATGGTGCCATTACCAGGAATGAAAGGAAATTTGTTTAAAAATTAAAAAATTAAAAAAATATAGATCCATTGCTTCAATAGAAGCTGTAGAAAAAATATAAGATAAAACTATCACAACAGTCACACCAAACCATTGCACATCACACTTGTATCACATTAAAAACAAAAGAAAAACTACACCATTCAACATAATGGTAATCTTTGCATGAGATTTTACCAAAGTGAACCTTTGAATCCCATCCTTAGTCCACCTAGAAACCCTCAAATGTCTTGTTCTTGAGCCTCCTTCCCTATAGGTTTGATAGCCTCTAAAAAAATAGCAAAAATGCATTAGCAAACACAATGAATTAATGAATGAAAAACTAGATTTTTCCCTTTAAGTATTACATATGAAAAAATAAAATTAGGGTTCCAAGATTTCATTCCAAAATGAGGGAAATAATTGTGTAACTAATTTTTCCCAAATGGTTTCCAAAAATTAGCCATTTCCCATAATTATTTCTTTTTGACAATCATTGCCATACGTAATAATTTCCCACTTTTTCTAACCAAAAAGTGCTCCATCAAAACCCATACCCAAATATGGTGATAAATCAAATATAATATTTATTTGATAATTAAATACTATGTATTTAATCGAATCACCAAATGAATAATATTAATCTCCTGATCAATCCAATGGTCTCGATTTACTATTTTTAGGCAGCCACACTTACTAAAAATAGTAGGTGCTAATTTTGGAAAGGGGACATGATAAGTCCTCCCTCCCAAATATTACTTGTCATCAAGCAATGCACATTTGATTTCATGAGATCCTATTTTCCATCCCAAGTTGCATATTCAAGTGGAAAGCCCTTCCATTTGATTAGGTGCTTTGTCATACTTATGTTTCTCAACTTATTTTCTCTTGTTTCCAACACCCATTCTGGTATTAAAATTAGTTTCCCTTCATCATCAAGAGGTGGTAGTTTTGAAGAAACTATAACTTTCTTTCCACCATGTTCAATAGGACAACTGAGAGGGGGGGTGAATCAGTTGTCATAGATTATAACCTTAAATTCAATTACCAGAACTAACACAAACTAATTAAGTGATTAACCATCAAATGCCAATGCACAAACACAATAACACCAGATTTACGTGGAAAAATCAATGAGGGAAAAAACATGGTGAGGATTACCTCACACTATAGAGAATATCAAAACTGATTACAAAAAGGCTCACTACCTGAAAGAAGGACTCACTGTCCACAGGGCTACAACCTAGAGGGATCACTGCTACATAGATACAAAGAAGACACATAAAACTTTTTACAAAGAGACAACAATCCCAATGCAACATAGGATTCCACCACAATCACTGATCAACTTGCATGAATGATAGAGTTTTCCTTCTAATCACTACATCTAGAAACTCAGCGTTAAGCTTCACACTAATCAACCACACATGTAACTCACACACTTTTAGAATAGCATCAAAGTTGCGAATACTCTTTCACTTATCTTCCTTCTTTTCTTATGTACAATTTTCATTGCTATCACATTTTGTATTTATACTATCTCCAACCTTGAAAAAGATACAAAGTCATCCATCCAACTTCAAATTCAAAGTAGGTCAATGCCAAACATCCTAGTGTGGAATTAGAATGAGGGTGACCCAAACATATGCTTCACTGAGACCCGTAATAGATCTAACACACTTCATCAACTTCGAAGATAGTGCTTGACACATGGTCGATCAAACCAGTGTAAAACACATAGATCAATTAAGCTTGATACTTCAAAATGCTGAAACCATTCTCCTAGACCTTAACCAAAACGCAGAGAAACATAGTTCACAAGTACCAGATCAACATCCTCAACAACTAAATACCTGTAATCTTCCTTTAATAAAATTTTCTCAATATCCTCAACATATATAGTCAACAACAACTAGTAGATAACCAACTGATTGGTTGAAATCAATGACAACACTTTCATTCCTCTTTCCATTCTTGCAACAATCTCACCCTTTGTCTTTGATGGCAACACATGATGTGAAAAACCATCAAAGACACCATACCAGTTCTGAAAATACTTCTCAATCTTTTCTTTTTCTTCTCCCTTTTAGAAGATCGGTCCAAAAAGAAGAATGAAGCACTTAAAATATCCAGATCTCCAAATGTATCTTAGTTTATAAAAGGAGGGGAAATAACCACTAGCTTATCCCAAAGATACTCAAAAGTATATTTAGGAAGAGCCTCTATAAATATATCCACAATTTGATCCTTTATCGAAACATACTCAAGCTTGACTTCATTCTCCATGACCTTCTCTCTAAAGAAATGATACCTAATAGACATATGCTTCACTCTCGAGTGCATTACATGATTCTGTGAAATTTTAATTACACTTGTATTATCAAAAAAGATAGAAATAGGACCATGATATAACACTATGATATCCTTAAATGCCTATTTCATCCATAAAACTTGTTTACAACAAGATGCAACAACAATATAGTCAGCTTCAGTAGTAGACAAAGAGACTGAATCTTGCATCTTACTCAAGCATGCCACCAATCTACATCCAAGAAAGAATGTGCCACCACTTGTACTCTTTTTTTCATCTATAATTCTGGCCCAATCTACATCTGTATAAGCAGTAAGTGTAAAGTCAGTGTCTTTAGGATACCATAATCCATAATTTGTAGTTCCATTCAAATATCTAAATATTCTCTTAACTATAGTAACATGTGTTTCCTTAGGATCTTCTTGAAACCTAACTACAAGACAAACTGCATGCATAATATCTAGTCTAATAGTAGTCAAATATAGTAGTCCACCAATCATAGATCTATACTTGCTCTGATAAGCCTTGGGTGAATCATCATCTTTACCCAACTTGCAACCAGTCACCATAGGAGTACTTACTAGTTTGGAACACACCATCCCAAATTTTTTCAACATCTCTCTCACATACATAGATTGTGAAATGAAAATTTCTTTCTCTGTTTAATTAATCTATAGCCCAAGAAAGAAATTCATCTCCCCAAACATGGACATTTGAAATTTTTTCTACATCTTTTCCAAAAACAACTTGCACTTCTTTTCATTTCCTCCAAAGATAATGTCATCAACATGTACAACTACAATCAATATTTTGTGATTTTTCAGTCTTGAAATACAAATTATTGTCTATCATACCTTTGTTAAATCCTTGCTAACTCAAGTACTTATCTAGCCTTGCATACTAGGCTCTAGGAGCTTGCTTCAATCCATATAAATCTTTCTTCAATCTGTACACCATATTTGGTTGATTTCTTAACTAAAATCCTTCTGGTTGTTCCATGTAGACCTCTTCATCTAGTTCACCATTGAAAAATGTTGACTCAACATCCATTTGATAGACTTTGAAATCTTTATAAGTAGGTAATGCCAAGAACATCCTTATAGCTTCCATTCTTGCTATCGGGGAAAAATTCTCCTAAAAATCTATACCTTTCACTTGTCAGTAGCCTTTAGACACAAGCCTTGCTTTTTTTCCTACAACTTTCCCATTCTCATTCAACTTATTTTTGAATACCCATTTTGATCGAATGATATTTTTGTCTGCTAGTCTTGGGACCAATTCTCATGTTTGATTCTTCTCAATATGAAAAATTTATTTCATTGCTTCCTTCCAATGTTCATCCTCACAGGCTTCACTTACTGACTTCAGCTCAATCTCAGAGAATAAGCACAGATTTACTTCAACAACAACTTTGCTTCTAGTTAACGCACCTTTCGTCTTGTCTCCAATAATCTAACTTTTTGAATGATTCCTCTGTACATATTTCAATGTCCTGGGGGACATCACCAGAGCATCTTCTTCTCTTTCATTCTATTAAATTTTATTTTTCTTCTCAGCTTTATCCTGTTCTTCCATAATTTCGTCTATTCTTGCACAGTCATGTTCATCTGACACATATCCATCAATATCAATAGAATTCTTCACTATTTCATCAACCTTCACATTTGAGCCTTCTACAATTTTCCTCAATATTTTGTTGAAACATCTATATGCCTTGCTTTTAGTAGAGTATCCAGGAAATATTCCTTCATCACTTCTTGTATCAAACTTAACCAAAGTTTCCTCATCTCTTCTGATATAGCATTTGCTTCTAAATACCTTGAAATATTTAACTGTAGGAATTCTTTCGTTCCATAGCTCATAGGGAGTCTTTCTACTATTTACTCTTTCTTGAACTCGATTGAATGCATATACAACAATGTGAATGGATTCTTTCCAATAAACTTCTAGTAATCTAACTTCAGTGATCATTGACCTAGTAGCCTCTTGAACTATTTTATTTTTCCTTTCAACAAGTCCATTTTGCTGAGGGGTTCTCAGAGTAGATAACTATCTCTTTATTCCCTGCACTTCACAAAACATATTGAATTCTTGGGAGGCGAATTCTCCACCTCTGTTAGATATCAAGCATTTTATATTCAAATTCACTTCATTTTCAATGATAGCCTTGAATTCCTTGAATCTATCTAATGCATCTGATTTCTCTCTTAGAAATGTAACCCATGTATATCTAGAATAATCATCAATTAGAAGCATAAAGTACCTTTCACCAAGTATACTTTGCACTCTCATGGGACCACAAAGATCTATATGAACCAAATCTAGTAATCAAGTAGTATATTATTCTCTTGATATGTAATGATTTATAGTTTGCTTCTCGAACTGGAAATTCCTGCAGATAACATTTATAGGCTTTGTAATTCTTGGTAGATCTCTCACGTCCTCAACAGTACTGATCCTTTCCAAGTTATCAAAATTCATATAACACATTCTCCTATGCCATAACCAACTATCAGTTATCTGAGTCATAAAACATCATCCATCAGTAGCTTTAAGATGATAAATATTCCCTTCAGGTTTCTTTCCTTTAGTAGTCAATGTTTTAGATCCTTTCTGGATCTCACATTTCTCATCCTTAAACACAAGATCATATTCTTTTCTGCACATCTGACCAATGCTCAACAAATTATGCCTTAAACCCTTAACATAGTAAACACCATCAGTATGATGCTTTCCATCAAAACTTACTAAAACTATCCCACAAATTTTAGCACTACTATCATCTCCAAACATAACAAGACCTCTGTCATATTTCTCAAGTTTCATAAAATTACTCTTGTGACTAGTCATGTGATGTGAGAAACCACTATCAACTACCCAAAAGTTCTTTTCATGTTTAGCATGTAGGGAAGAGATAATTGTACCTTCATTTTTCTCCTTCTCCTTCTTTGGAGGACTTTTCTTTGACTATTTTTCTGAATTAGTAGAAGTAGGTTCATCCTTAATCGCCAAGAACAAGCATTCATTGTCATCTGGATCTTCATATTGTGAATCTTCATATGAAATACTAGAATTATCATTAACATAATAAGCTTTGTTTATTCTTTTTATCTCTTTTTGGACACTTTGCAGTATAGTGACCAATTTCTCCACAACTAAAGCACTTAAAGGGAAATTTACCTTCATACTTACTAGAACCTTTTCTCATTCTTCTTACAAAGTTAGCCTTGATTTCATCAAAATTTTCTTCATCAAAATCTTCAGTTTTTGTAGCTTTAAAAATAGTCTTTGTTTTTCCTCCACTTCTTAGATTTGGCTTCCTCATATCATAAGATGTCAAATATACTAGCAAAAGATCCTTAGTACAAATATTATAATCTATAGTCTACTCAATAGCACTCACCTTTTCACTATAAGCATCACGAAGAGCTTTGAGAATCTTCTTTACAATTCTAGTTTCATCTAAATAGTTCCAAGAGATCACATTCTAGCCACTACCTCATCCAATCTATGTACAAAGGCTTTAACATTCTCATCTTCAAATATATGTATAAGATCAGACTGTGTTTCCAAATTCTATAATTTTTCCTCTTTTACCATTTCATCACCATCGTGAGCTCTTTCTAAAGCATCCTAGACTTCCTTAGCTATCTTCAAATTTTGAACCTTAATCAACTTAGAATGTACCAAACAGTTCTTTAAGATGAACTTTTCCTTATTATTCACTTCATGTGCTCTAATTTCTTTAGGTTTACTCGAATCATTAGCAGGAGGAGTGTAGGGATTCTTATAAGCTTTCTCTACATCATATCCGCAATACTCCATATATTCTTCCATAAATACTTTCTAGATACCATAATTAGTTCCATCAAACCTCAGATAATAAAAGACCATTTTTCTCACCATGCCAGACCTTCCTCAAATGGTTAATCTCTTCACCAAGGAACCAAGCTTTGATACTAATTGTTGGATAGGACAACTAAGAGGGGAAGGTGAATCAATTGTCATAGATTATAGCCTTAAATTCAATTACCGTAGCTAACACATAAAATGGTTAAGTGATTAACCATCAAATGCCAATGCACAAACATAATAACATCAAATTTATGTGGAAAACTCAATGGGGGAAAAACCACAGTGAGGATTAACTCACACTATAGAGAATATCAAAACCGATTACAAAAGGCTCATTGCCTAAAATAAGGACTCACTGTCAGGACTCGCTGTCCACAGGGCTACAACTTGGATGGATCACTACTACATAGATACAAAGAAGAAAAAGAATACTTGTTACAGAGAGACAAAAATCCCAATGCAACACAGGATTCCACCACAATCACCGATCAACTTGCATGAATGATAGAGTTCACCTTCTTCTCACTGCATCTAGAAACTCAACATTAAGGTTCACGCTAATTAGCCACACATATAACTCACACACTTTTAGAATAACATCAAAGTCATGTATGCTCTTTCACTTATCTTCCTTCTTTTCTTATGTACAATTTTTATTGCTAGCACATTCTATATTTATACTATATCCAACCTTGAAAAAGATACAAAGTCAACTATCCAACTTAAAATTAAAATTAGGTTGGTGCCAAACATCCTAGGGTGGAATAATAATGAGGGAAACTCAAACACATGCTTCATTAGGACCCATAATAGATCCAACACGCTTCATCAACTTTGAAGATAGTACTTGACACACGATTGGCCAAACCAGTGTAAAACACATAGATCAATTAAGCTTGATACTTCCAAATGCCAAAACCTTCTTCAATAGAACAAAAGCAACACAACTCTAGAACCATATGTCATAAGACTTCATCAAAGAGAAATCTAAACTGGCAACAATTCTCCTTGACCTCATCCAGAACATAGAAAAACATAGTTCACAAGTACCAGATCAACATCCTCAACAACTAAATACCTGTAATATTTTTTTAATACAAGTTTGTCAATATCCTCAACATATACAATCAACAACAGCTAGTAGATAACTAGCTAACCGATTGACATGAATGATAACACTTTCATTCCTCTTTCCATTCTTGCAACACACCAATCTTCTTCAAGAAAGAGAAATGGAAAAAAATATTTAATTTTTTGTTTGGGGGAAGTTCCAATTTGTAGGCTACCTCTCCCACCTTCCTGATAATCCTATAGGGCCCATAAAACCTCAGCTTGAGCTTATCTACTCCATTTATTTTCAAATTACTCTGCTTATATGGTTACAATATAACAAAAACCAAGTCTCGAACTTGAAAAACTCTCTCCTTTTCTTATCGACATACATTTTCTGTTGGTTTTGAGAATGATGTAAATTATCTTTGAGTGATCTCAAAATCTATTGGATTTGTTTGATAAAGTCACTTCCTGTAGGAACTCTATTATTTGAAAATAATAGATTAGAAAAATAGAGTGCATCATAACCATATAGATCTTGAAAAGGAGGCATACCAATAGGCATATCATGGTAGGTGTTATATCAGTACTCTCCTAGATGCAACCATTTTACCTAGACACTTTGCTGATTTGAGACATAATTCCTTAGGTAACCCTTTAAACATTTCTTAATTATCTATTTTTATCTGTCAATTTGAGGGTGATAGCTCATACTGGGTGTGAGATCCGACCTATCAAATGAAAGTGTTCCTTCTAGAAATAACTAAGGAATCTAATATCTCTATTATTGACTATGTTCTTAGGCAAGCCATGCAACCTGGAGATCTCTAAAAAATAGCTCTTCTACTTGGGATGGCTTAAAATTAGAAGTGATAGGAAAGAAATGTGCATACTTGGTTAGTATATATACTACCACATAAATTCAATCTTTACCTTGAGACTTTGGAAAACCAATGATGAAATCCATAGAGGTGCTTTCCCACTTTTTCTCAAGAATGGCAAGTGGCTATAGTAATCCTACTAGTAAAATTTGTTCACTCTTATTATATTGGTAGGCCTTGTATTCTCTAATATGTTTAATGAAATCCTCCTTTATCCATTTCCATGTAAATCTCTTTAGGATCTACCTATATTTTTTGAAGTACCCTTGATGGCTAGCTAATGGTGTATCATGGAAGGCTCTTAATATGTTCTCCTTAATCTTCAATCGTGGTGCCAAAAATGTTTTGTTGTTGTAGTAGATCAGCTCATCATTAATTGTGTAGCTATCATCCTTCACCAACTCATCCAACAAACTAGAGGAAAAGGAGTCCTTAACATGTTATGAAATTACAAAAGCTTTCTAATCAGTAGAAGTTGAAGAGAGAGAACATATAGTAGGTTTTCTAGAAAGAGCATCAACAACCACAGTCTTCTTCCCTTTCACGTATTCAATCTCAAAATTATAAGCTTGCAATTTAATTACTCATTTTTGTTGACAGTCATTCAAGTCTCTTTGGTTCATGAAGAATTTTAGGTTGTTATGATTGTTTTAACCACAAATTTCCCACATACCAAATACTATCTAAACTTATCAAGAGCATGCATAACTGCCAAAATTTCTTTATTATAGATAGAATACCCTCTTTCTGATTGGCTAAAAAAATTTCTCTCAAAATCTATTGGATGCCCCCTTTCATTTAGAACAGCCCCTATACCTTCTCTAGATGCATCACATTCAACCATGAAAGGTAGAGAAAAATCAAGAATTGCAAGCATTGGTCATGAGCTCATTACATCTTTGAACCTGTCAAATGTTTAATGTGCTTCTTCTGACCATGCAAAGGATCCTTTCTTGGTTATATCAGTCAATGGGGTAGAAAGATGAGAGAAACCTTTGAAAAATATCCTCTAATAATTGCACAACCTAAAGAACCCTCTCAACTAGGTCAAATTGGTTAGTGGTGGCCAATCTAGTATTGCCTAAATCTTTTGTTGGTCAACTTGCACTCCTTTAGAACTTATGATAGGCCCCATGTATAAGGTTTCAGTCAATCCAAATTCACATTTGGAGAACTTGGCATAGAAATATTGCTGCTCCAAAATACACAAAAATATATCCAAGTGTTCTAGATGCTCCTTCCAAGTTTTACTGTAAATCAATATATCATCAAAGAACACTAACACAATTTTTTTGAGTCGTCTATTGAAAAATCTATTCATTGCAAATCGGAAAGTTGCTGGTACATTTGTGAGACCAAATTCCATGACAAGAAACTCAAAATGACCATAGTGGCAATGGAAAGTAGTCTTCTCTACATCTTCTTTCCTCATATAGATTTGATGGCAACCTAGTCTCAGATCTATTTTAGAGAGGTAAACTGCCCCATTTAACTGATGAATAATTTCATCTATCCTTGGTATGGGATACCTATTCTTAATGGTTTTCTTGTTCAGGGCTCTAAAATCTATGCACATTCTCATTGTGTCATCCTTCTTCTTATCGAAGACTACAAAAGAGGAAAATGGACTTGAACTAGGCCTTATGAAACCCAAATCGAGAAGCTCCTAGATGGTTTTTCCTATCTCCTCGTTATAACTCCTCTTGTGACACTAGGGAGTAGTAATCATGGGATTGGCACCTTGCTCTAACTCAATGACATGTTCTAACCCTCTGTCTGGTGGTAATCCAAGAGGCAAGTCATTAAAAATAAGACTATGCTTATCACAAATGGACTAGATTTTAAAATGATTTTTACCTTGTTTCTTAGAAGAGTTGGTTGTATGGATCAAGATTGTTGTTTCCCAAGCTACTTGTCACCTTCTAGAAGTCCTTTCCATCCTCTTATCTAAAACCACTCTAGGTGCTCCATTTGAAAGGCCTCTTAACACAATCTCTTTCACATTGGCTTGAAACTTGAACTCCATGGTTTGGTGGTTTGTATAGTATCCTCCAATAGAATGCAACCAATAAACACCCAGTACAACATTAGTTTATCCTATTCAAACCACATAAAATTTATCACATACCTCATAGTCATTCAAGGTTATTTTGAGTTTCCAAACCATTCAGGTGCACATCATCAACAACAATAACATTGAAAACCTCGAAGTCTTCGGTATTCAACCCTATCTTTGACACATAACCCTCATCTATAAAGTTATGTTTTGCACCACTATATTTGAGAATGGTTGTCCTCTATCTAGATATAGCTCCTCAAAATGTGAAAGGATGATATATAGGTACTCTTGATAGGGCTGCTATAGTACCTCCCTTACTATCTTCTTTTTCTTCCACCAACTCTGGAACCTCTTTGGATTCATGAAAATCCACATTATCATCACTATATAAATCTGAAATCACCTCAATAAAATGCACTTGTCCCTTTCTCAAACATCTATGTTCAGGTATCCATGGTTCCCTACAAGAGTAACAAATTTTTTTCCTTCAAAGTTCACTTTTGGTTTCATCATCCACTTTGTTATTTACACCATTTGGTACATTATTTGGTGGAGGGTTTGAAAAGGTATTTTTATAAAATCTCCCCTTATGTTGCCACAAATTTTGAGGTTTTTATTGGTAAGCCACTGGTTTCTTGGGCATGAAAGTTTCAAGATGCAAACTTCTTTTAATAGCTTTCTACAATGTAGGGGTGAAAATTCCTTAACTAGACCTTTGATAGGTCCTTCAAGGCATTCAATAAAAATGTAGATGATACCATAACCACAACCTTTTTGAATTATTCTACATACTCATTAATGAATTTTGTTTGCTTGATTTTTGACAACTCCCTAAAATATTCTTCTTTATCTTTAAGTTCAAATTTGTTAATCAATATTTGACTAAACTCATCGAAGGTATTTACCTAATCATGAACCTAAGTAGTCAAACCATGGTACCACTAGTCATAGGAAGTGCCTTAAAGTTGTAGAGTTTTATACTACACAACATCCTTCTCCTTCATGGGATTGAGAGTGAAAAAAGTATGTAGTTTTTGTAGCCATGCTCTTACAGGAATTTTTCTTGTCCCATAAAAAGTAGGGGCTAAAAGTTTTCTTATCTTGTTCTTAATATTTTTCCCACTGGAGTCCTCTCTCCTATACTCTTTCTTCGATAGCAAGGTGTTCATCAAATCAACATATTCCCTGAATGGAACTACACCCCTAAAGTCATCATCTAGGTTGTTGTAGGTGGCCCTCATTGCAACCAAATTTCCAATAACCTCTTCAATAGGATTGAAAGGTGGGTTTTCCATAGGTGTCTCATCTACAAGTAAAAATATGCTTTGTACTAATTTAGAAGACGAGGGTTTTGATTTTTTTTCCCTTATGAGATACTTCCTTTATGATGTGTAGACATTGTTCCTTTGAGTTTCTCTTTTAGTAACCTTATTACCTCTCTAGTTTCTACCAAACACTCTATAGTTTATTTTTTGTTTTCTTGTAGTTATTGAAAAAAAATTATGCATTTCCTTTGTCTCAGATATTTTTCCCTCCTTCTGATTTTATACTTTAGTTTCTTATGAGGAAGAACTATCTAAGAGCCCTTTGTTTCTCTCCTGTTGCAAATAACTTCTTTTCCTTTCACTTTGATACATAAATTTGGTTAAAACCTTAGGCTAGAAAGATCAGTACTTTGATACCAATGTAATATCCCTGGTAAAATATTTAAATCATATTTCAAAATTCCTTTAACAATTTTTGTGCTTTAATTTGCAAACCAAAGAAAATGATGAAATCGGGTATGTGAAAATTGGCACCAAAGTAACCATAAACACTCCAGATTTTATTTGCAGAATTAGAATAATGCTTCTATAGAAATTTTAACAAAAAAAAATCCTTTAAAGAGGAACTTCTAGATCTACTAAGGTAGATTACAAAACTGCCCCAAAATAGGAGCTGAAACTCTACAACCCACTTCTAGGAAATGCTAATTGACTGTGTGCCAAACATGGCACCATTACCAGGAATGAAAGAAGATATGTTTAACAATATAAAAATTAGAAAAATATAGATCCATCACTACCATAGAAGCTACATAAAAAGTATAAGGAAACACTCTCACAACACTCACACCAAACCCTTGCACACCACACTTGTAACACACTAAAAACCAAAGAAAAACTACACCATTCAACACAATGGTAATATTTGCATGAGATTACACCAAATTGAACCTATGAATCCCATCCTTATTCCACATAGAAACCATCAAACATCTCACTTTTTATCCTCCTTCTCCATAGATTTGATAGCTTCTGAAGGATGGAAAAAATGCATTAGCAAACACAATGAATGAATGAATGAAAAAGCATATTTTTCCCTTTAAGTATTTCATATGTAAAAATAAAATTTGGGAACCAAGATTTCATTCCAAAATGAGGGAAATAATTGTGTGACTCCTCTTTCCCAAATCATTTTTAAAAATTATCCATTTCCCATAATTATTGTTTTTTTACAATCATTGCCATAAGCAATAATTTCTCGCTTTTTCTGACCAAAAGGTGCTCCATCAAAACCCCCTCCCAAATATGGTGATAAATTAAATATAATATTTATCTGATGATTAAATATTTTTTATTTAATCAAATCACCAAATAAATAATATTAATCTCTCGGTCAATCCAATGGTCTTGATTTACTATTTTTGGGCAACCACACTTACTAAAAATAGTATGTGCTAATTTGGAAAGGGACATGACATTCATTCAATGAACTTTTTGATGCATTTCTCAACTACTTCCAAGTGCACATTGGTCCCAAGATGACCTTAGCTGATTTAATGAAGTGTAAAGAAAAGGATGATGAAAAGATTACTAATTTTATAGCACAATACCAATTGTTTTACTCACAAATCAACATTTAGATTCCCAATGCCGATCTTCAAAGAATGTTCACTAAAAATTTGAAAAATAAAATCAAAGAAAAGATTGGGATGATGAAATTTCTCTCCTTTACACATTTGTGCATGGATCTTTGTGACTATCAAAATTCAACTAGTCATCGTGAAGCAAAAAATCCTTCTAACCACCCTGAGAAATCAGAATATGTGACCCAGAATGATTTCCAAACATTCAAGAAATAAAATAAGAGAGTTTTACAAGTAAATCTACCCCAAACAAGTGAAAATTTTGATTCTCAAGTAGCTTCTATAAAAATGACAAATCAATATCAATTTAGGGAAATGAGTAGATAATTTACCTCAATACTCGATACCCTCCATCCCATAATGTTGCAACTTTTGAGAAAGAACCTAATTACCTTACTTACCATTAGAGCCCTTCATACCACTAAGCCTTTACCTCTAAACTATATTTATAATTCCTTTTGTCATTAGCATCGATAAAATGAACATGATATAGAGCAATGTAAGCATCTTAAACATATTGTGCAAGACCTCATTGATTCTAATCACATCCAGATTGGTGGTGTTAATGATTATGGAAATAAGTTCATTGCCCTACCCAACCAAAATTTGCAAATCTTAACCAACCCCATTCCAAATCATAATATCTATTTTATGAAATCTAGTGATACTAATAATGATGTGATGAATGTTGACAAACTTTAACATATAAAAAATGAAAAAATGAATGATAATGAAGAAGACTTACAAGATATGGTCAGATTCATTGGCGTTGAACCTTGTAAGGACCAAAATAACTTGTATATGAAAATTTATTTCTCACAAAATGACATAATTAAACAGGCATCTGATGGTCCTCTTTATATCGTTGGAAGAATCAATGACAAGCCTACTAATGGGATATTAATTGATCTTGTGTGTGTAGAGAATGTGATCACTAAGGAATTCTTATTTGTGCATGAACTTTATCAAGATTCTTATGAGCAATCGAAAGCATGGATCAAAACAATTGAATGTATCATTCTCCATCATCCCATCATTGAACCAATTCTATGTGAAGCTTGGTTATCCATTGCTAGAATCCATGAATATTGTCCCATCGGTAGTGCATAAATGTTTAAAATTTCTATTTGGTAATGACATATTTATTATGCATCATAGTGGCTTTAATCTTGTGTCTTCCCATGGTAATTTCTCATTGGATTTATTTTGTCCCAAACCTATGAAACTTATTAAGCCTCGTGAGGAATTCTTTTTCAAATAGTATCAAAAGTTCAAGGAAAAGTGCACAACAAAATTACCCCTTAGCAACATGCCTCAACCCATGATTGAGACTCCTATCATTGATGAAACCATGATTCAACCAAATTCTCTTCTAATTAACCAATACCTATCTGTAGAGTCTAAAGTATTGTATTGTAAACTTGGTAGAACCTACTCAATTTAGAGATTTAATTAACTAAACAATCCACTTTACATTGCTTAAGACCACATTAAATTGTCAACCCAAGGCTCATAAGCTTATGATGGTGCAACATTATGTATTCCTTCATGAACTTAAATATATCTAAATTACCCTACTTAAGTTATCCTACTTGCTCCAGAAATTCATAGAACTGCAAAACAATAAAAGCATAAACCAGAACTAGTTGCTATGGGTACCTACAACAAAGACTGTAACTAAATTGCTAATAATAAATTAATACTGCATCAACTAAACTATCCTCTGGAATACTACAAATGAATCTTACATACATATTCACAAGAACTTATTCACAATAAACAAGAAAAGAAATTCTAATTAACTTGCATATGATTCATGAACATAGATAAACTAATAACAGCTATTTGAATAGAAATAAATAACTAGAAAATGAAGTGAAGAACAATACCTTGAGTGGCATGCTCAAGTAACTATTCCCACTTTAAATAAACTCAAATCTAGCTAATAGATTGTACGCATCCCATAAGATTAACTCCATTCATTGCATATCATAAATAATTACAAAAGATCTTTCCATAGATTGGACTCAATCATTTGGAATATTTTTCATGTCTTGAAAATTGGAAAATAATTGATAACAAAAAACTAAGGAAAACCAACTAACTATCCTATAGATTCAGCACAACTATATACAAGCTGAGGGAATCTTTATTGAAAGCAAAAACTAACCAAAATAATTAACTCCACTGCCATATAATAAAGTGTAGAATTAAGACTTGAATTAATCAACCTATAACTAAAAAGGAAAAAGAATCCTATCCGAACTAGAACTCTATCAAAACATAATTATATGAAAACATACAACCACTTGTCAAAATTCCATAAGTGAAGGAGACCTCTTCTTCAACATTTATTAAACTAGTTATAATAATGCATTTCCAACCTTCATTAAGTTCCTTTGATCAATGATCACCACATTTAGCTTATCTTGGAGCTTCCCCTATTTTAGTTTCCAATCATTCCTTTTGTTATGGGTTCATCCCACAACTATTGCAACATGGTTTCTATTCAAATATAAACAAGTTAATTCCACAAAACATGTACATGAGGATAACTATCATAATTAACTCATAGAATTCCATCAACATTCCATACATATATTCATATAAACTATATAATACTAATATATTATAGTCATAATTCCATCATCATAATTAAGGTTCAAGTCTACATAATGGATATAGAAGGATATTATAATGTAGGAAATTTTTTTGGAGAATGTATCTAAAAGTGTCTTAAAACATGTATAATAATAACAGAAACTAATCCATTATGTAGACCTATCGTCTCCCCCACCTAGCATTTTCTTGTCCTCAAGAAAAAAACTAAGGATCTTGATTGTACTATAGAGCAATTTGTCCTAGGTCCATGACTGTGCTAACCCCCTAAATCTGTCTTAAATAAAAACCTTGATACTTTGTAAACTACCTCATTCTAATATTTCCTGACCTCTCATATTCCTCCCCCTTCTCTCCAATTGAATGTGTGAGTGGATAGAGAAGAATAGGTGGATGAAAGGTGAGGGGTACCCAATGAACTCCTCTGTTGACACTAATTTCCATATACTGTCATGACCTCTGAAGAATAGTAGTAAAATTATATACAAAATGGGACTCCTACAATTAAGGTGTTATACTATTCCATCTATTTTGTACATGCTTGTAACATTGTTTTTTAATACCTACAACCAACAATTTCATCATTTCATAGTCTACCTACCTAAGCTTCATGATTTTATTACCTACACCCTTATGTGCAAGAAGCTTCATCCATTCATCAATGAGTGTATTTGGATCCTTGACCTCTCTCCTAATTGGAACTACAATAGATTTTTCTTTCTCTTCGTATTCTTCCATAATCTCACCTCTAAGTTGTTTATTCCCATAGTAAGAGGTAAGTTCCTTGATCTGAAGATCCCCCACAAATATTAAAGGGCTCCATTCTATTTCATTCTATTTCATCGGGTATTACATAGTTGTGCAAATAAAATTCACATAACTAATCCTAATCTTTAGGTGTGGAAGCAGTAAAAATTTCAAGAAACTCAGAAGTTTGACTCATACTAATTGAATTCTTGCTAACTAATCTACTGAACTAAAAACATAAAAAACCTTTCTTGTAAAAATAGTGCATAAGTTCTTGGTGGAGGCCTACACTTGACTATTTGTGTAGCCTTATCTGCTATCTCCTCTAACTGAACTGTTATCATGTTTAATTCCATCTCTCTTTTTTGCAATTCCTTCACATATTTGTCTTTTTCCTTTCTTTGCTTCTCCTTTTCCTATGGAAAGTTTGTAGTTACCTTCCACAACTAGTAACCAAGTGAGAAGGTTGTATGATAAACATGATTTTTAAGATGAGGGGGTATCTCATGTGACACTACTAGTTCATTGTCCCTTGTTTTAGTTATAGCCAATTGTGTTAGCACATCAAGTTTAGTGCCATGACCATATAGCTACAATTTTTCCTCTATCTCGTGTATTTTTGTTTCTCTTTCTTTATCCTTCTCATAGTTTTGTACCAATTCCTCTAGATGTTTAATTCTATCCAATTTCTCTTGGAGTTCCTTTCTTACATCTTTTCCTTCAATGTAAACTTCCTCTACATTTTCAATTTTCTCATTACTTTCTTCATAATCTCCAAGAACATGGAAGGTTTTTGTCTAAAATTTCTTGACAACAAATATGTCTTCTGATTCAGAATTAGAATTGGTCACTACATACCTTCTCTTTTTCACTGGCATATTCTCACTACTAGGAACATTCCCTTCTAATTTAGAGTTAGTTTCTACAATTGTAACATTTTCCTGAGGTTGTTCTTTCTGATGTTGTTCTTCCTGAGGCTATTCTTCCCCTATATTTTCTTTTGTAGCACTTTGTCTCCTAAGGCTACCAGAGCATCTAGGTGTGATTAATTTTTCCTTAATTTTCCTTTCTCCCTTTTTGACACTCTTTTTCTTTTTTCAGAACATCCTACTTTTTATGCTTTTGAGTATCCCTCTTTTCCTTTGAAATTTCTTACTCTGGTTTGGAGGGTGTAGTAGAGGTAGATACACTAGCTCTTCGACTCTTAAATTTTTGTGACTTAGAAGATGAAGGTAATTCCTCATTTATGGGCTGCCTAGAATCTATTTCTGGAGGTTCCTCATGCTTGCTTTGGCTACAGGTAGGTGAGGCCATAGGCGAAACATGAGGGTTTTCCTCTTCAAGCTCATTTTGGGGCTTATTTTGGTTTTCTATATCCTTAGGCACAATGGGTGCATCCAAAAAACTACTAATGTCTATGCATTCCTCAGTTCTAAAATCCTCCCACTTAACTTGAGAGAGGGAAGTGTTACTTCTCCTTTTCTGGTACTCTGAGGCCATTCGTTTCACCAATTTGTAAAGAAAATTTGGTACATTTACTACCCTATTATGCCTTAGATGACTTAACAATTTGAAATGGGCCATATACAACAGGTTCTATCTACCATCATTGGTAATGTATCTAATAATATAAGAGGCACATTTTTCCTAAAAGTAGTGGAGAGAAAGTCTCTTCATACCTTATGCTAAGGAATCTTATTCCTCTCCTCGTATGCATAATTCTTCCCAAGTTGTAACTACCTTAGACCAAGCTAGGAATTATTTTCCTATCCTTGGTAGTCTTGTAACATGTGCAATGGTAGTTTTAGATGCATCTATAGAAAGTTCCTTTACCATGGCTTCATCGTATTGAAGAATTTTTGTAAATATTCTTGTTAAGTCATCACTAAATTATGTCAATTTCAAAAAGAAATCGAGCCAACCAACCCTTGTAAAGATGGGTAGGACTACTACGTCCTCCAGAATTTGTTGGTGAGCCACTCGCTCTCTTTGTATAACATCTCCTACCATCCTTGCTTACTTTTCTACTCACTATACTGAATTCAACTCTAAAAATTCAATTCAATCTTTTCCACCACTTTAAAACCTATGTTTCCTCGTATATTCTTACTACTATACCATACTGCAACTACAAATTCCCTTCTAATTTCAACTCTTAGTACTAAACGAAGCTGAAATTCTCAAAGTTCGCAGGGTTCAAGTTTAGCAATTTTTTTAAGGTGGAAAAAATAGGAGAAAAAAAATAAAACACAACTAAGAGTTTTGCATGCCATAATATTCATTAAATTCTATTTGGGTGGAAAATTCTAAAGGACTGGTGAAAAGAATGAGTAAGGCGTACCCTCCCCCCAACTTAATTGGTGAAGTGACCTCACTTCACATTTATGATTTGGAGGTGGCTTCAATTTCAAATGATGGAAATTAGTGATATAATATTTTACATGTATGGAATAAATGAAAAAAATGCATAAAATTTTAAAGAAAACTAGAATAATCATTTTAGTGTACTTGACATACTACCTTGGAAAAATAACCATTTGTCACATGAGGGAACTCAAAAGAATATATTTGTCTGGAGATTTGATGTGACAGATATTAAGTACAAGGTAATGAATAGTGGGTGGGAAGTGGATATGATGGGACAAAAATGATGGGTATGAGCTAGTGATTTGAAAGCTAAAGTAATTAGAATGAGAGTGGGTAATAAAATTATTCCACCTTATTTTGTATGAAATGATGGATAGGATACAAAAACATATTTGAAATGAATATGGATGAATTTGTAGTAAATATGGTGCCAAGTGAGTTAAATATTCTTTTAGGTTGCCAGACATTGCTACAGACACTTGCAATGTTGGGACCCATTCTGAACGTTGACAGTATGAAGCTACAAGTCCTTATGGCATCAAGACCCTTTGTGAATATTGATAATAGGTCCCTTTAAATATTTGTGGACATTATTATAACGTTTAGTGTGTGCTTGTGAGAAAAAACATAAAAATTTAGTGCCATGGAAGCTCAAGGACTAAGCTATGTAACTCAATCGCCGGGCCACCAAAAGTGTTGGGTATATCATGTATAACTGAAGTAGGACTCAGTGTATCAGATTTTGTATCAGGTTCACTAAGAGAACCATATTAAGTTAGATCAATTAAAATATGAAGTCATCATTTTGTAATGGTTTCTTGTATAATTTCAATCTATGGCCATTAACAAGATGGGAAAATCAATCTGCATCAATGGTGTTTAAGTGTACTACCAGATTAGGGTAAACTTTTCTAATCTCATAGGGGCCTAGCCATCTAGACTAAAATTTTCCCTTGAAACCTTTATATCATGAATCATATAACAAGGCCTAGTCCCCCATAATGAACTATTTTTTTTTGATATACTGATCATGCCACTTTATCCTCTATTGTTATACTACCTATGTATAATGTATTGCTTCCATTCTTATCTCATCTAACCCATTTAAAGAATGTAGACTTTCCTTCTATGAATCTATTAAATCCATTCCTAGTTCTACTACTATCCTTAGTGTTTTATATTCAAATTTGAAAGGGAGGATTGCTATCTTTCCATAGACTAACTCATAGGGTGTAAATTCAGTGGTAGTTTTCCATGTAGTTTTGTATGCCTAGACTGCTTTAAGTAAAACCTTGAGACCCAATATTTCCTATGCAACTACACTATCTTGGTGAGAATACTTTCGATCTCCCTATTAGTGACTTCCATCTTACCATTAGCTTGTGTGTTGTAGGTTGTTGATTTATTATGTCGTATCTGGTATTCTTTAACCAACTTAGCAATCAAATCAAAATTAAATTGGGGCCCTTGATTAGTGACTATTTTTCTAGGCACTCCATACCTAGTAAAAATATCTTCATATAGGAACTTAGCCACATTACCATCTTTGGAAAATTGTAAGGCCTTGACTTCCACCCATTTTGTCAAGTAGATAGTGCAAACAAGGATATATTCCTTGTTTTTAGATGTTGGAAAGATTGGCCCAATGAAGTCTAAACCCCATTTGTCAAAAGGTTCCAATGTAAATTCAAGTTGTAAGGGAATGTCATCACTCTTGGTTGGCCTTCTCATCCTTTAACACCTATCACAACTTCTTATGTATTTAACATCTTTATGCAAAGTAGGCCAATAATAGCTAGTTGTGGGGATCTTAAAGGTTTTTCTATTTGCTGCAAAGTGACCTCCACATTTCTCATCATGACATGCCTTCATAATGTCAAATATCTCATCTTCCATGATACATCTTCTCATGATGTTATTAGGCCTAGTATAAAATAGATAACTGGATACCCAGGAGTACAAAAAATGTTTATGAATGAATTGTTTTTTCTCCTTGGTGAAAAATGTAGTGGAATCTTCCTTGTGACGAAATAGTTAGCAATATCTACATACCAAGGTATTTGTACTTGTAAGGAAAACATGTGTCCATATGGAAATGAATCATCCAACACTCCTTCAGTTGATTCTACTAGCAATCTTGATAGGAAATCTACTACTACGTTTTCTTTACCAGGTTTATATACTATGGTAATGTCAAATTCCTATAAGAGAAGTAGCCATCTTACCAATATACCTTCAAATACTATATTATTAATAGCATATACTACAACAAGCAACTCTTTTTCTGTTACAGTATAATTTAACTCTGCCCCTTCAAGATTTTTTCTAATATAATAAATTGCATACTCCTTGTTGCCATCCTTCGGACCCAAGACTGCTCTAATGGAAAAATCTGAAGCATCTCTGTGTATGTGAAATCAGAGAGTCCAATTAGGCCATCTCAATACTGGTGCTTGAGTTGAAGGTTTCTTCAATTCTTCAAATGACTGTTGACACTCAAAGGTCCATTCAAATTCAATTTACTTACTCAAAAAAACAAATAAATGTGAAATAATCATACTAAAGTCTTTAATAAACTACATGTAGTAGCTTGCATGACCAAGGAAGCTCCTAATATCTCTTTTTTTAAGGAACAGGTACGATAGATATTATCTCTATTTTTTTGGATCAACTTGAATTCCTTCACTAGATATAATGTGTCCCAATACAATTCCCTATGTCATCATTATAAAATACTTTTCATTGTTAAGTGATAGGTTTTGTTCTTTACACCTTTTTAACACTTTTTCTAGATTAATGAGAGCTTCTTCATAACATTCACCATATGTAGTGAAGTCATCCATGTATATCTCCATGTAGTCATGTGCATAATCAAAAAAATTGATAATTACTACTCTTTGAAAGGTAGATGGAGTATTGCATAAGCCAAAGGGAAGGGAAAAGTAAGCATAAGTCCCCCAAGGACATGTAAATGTAGTCTTGTCTTGATCCTCTAGAGCAATTTTAATTTGGTTATAACCATTGAAACCATCAAGAAATGAGAAATAATTCTTCCCAACTATAGAATCAAGTACTTGAACTATGTAGGGTAGAGGAAAGTGATCTTTCCCAGTGGCTGTATTCAATTCCCTATAGTCTACACAGACTCTCCATTTCCCACCTTTCTTGGGAATAATTACCAAAGGTGAGACCCATTCACTATTTGATATTGGATAAATAAAACCTACATCAAGGAGATTTTGTAGCTCATCATTCA
Source organism: Sequoia sempervirens (assembly GCA_007258455.2). Lineage (NCBI taxonomy): Eukaryota > Viridiplantae > Streptophyta > Pinopsida > Cupressales > Cupressaceae > Sequoia > Sequoia sempervirens. The sequence continues at coordinate 57,999,852 of VDFB02353493.1, forward strand.
CTATCTTCCTGAGGGTAGGATTCATACATCTCTATGGTTGCTGAATGGGTCTATATCCATCATTAATATAACTTTTGTGCATACATAAATTAGGGTCTATTCCTCTCATATCATGGTAATCCCATGCATATGTAGCTAAGTGTGCCTGTAGCATTAATTGTAGGGAATTCTATTGTTCCTCTATCAAGAAATTATTAATATTTAAATTCCTTCCTAACATGATTTCCAACTCCTTTGATGACTTTTTAACTAATGAGAGATCAAGGCTTGGTATCATGGACAAACATTGTTGAGGTAGTAATGAATGAAATAGTTGTGATATCTCTTCTATATAATTGGTTGGTATGATACTTTGCAAGGGGTCTTGTAGGAATATGAGGTAGTCTTATTGCTATGGGCACTTGCCACAATTATTTTGGATTATGTGAGCAATGAGCTCATCTTCATCCTAGTCATCCAAGAAGGGACTACACTCTATAGTCATTAGTGTCTGTAGAGAATAGTTATCTTCCTCCTCACTTAAATTAGGCCAAATGGTCTACTCAAGGTCTAAATATAGTTGGAATGGTGGATAAAGAACCAAGCTCTTTGTAACTATCCCATTATATATTAGCATTTTATCATACCTATAACCTATAAATACATCAACTATAGCTAACCAAGGCCTGCCTAGGATGATTGGGTAACCTGGAAGATTAACTTTGGGTTGTAGCACTATGAAGTTTGTAGAATATTCCCAAGAGTCCAATGTAATGACTAGGTCTTCAATAATCCCCTTAGGCTTGACTGCTGATCTATTGGCTAACTACAAAACAGTTTGTGTGGGCCTAAGGTTGACAAAATAAAGCAAGTGCATTGTTTCTTTTTTCATGATATTGATGGCTACCCCCAAGTCTATCAAAGTATTCTTAATGAGGGTCCCATTAATATTAATGTTTACAAATGGACTACTAGTGTCTATATACTTAGGGATTATAATGTCCCCTAACATGATATCTACAAGATTTTTCAAGACATGGACTATCTGGGGATATTTTCTTTTCCTACCTGGTTTCTTAAGATAGAGATCCCTTACAGTTTTAGTGTAGATAGGGATGTCTTTGATAGCTTGGATAAGTGGAATATTAATGCCTAGATCTTTCAATTTTCCTAAAAGATTTGTCTTAGCATGTGTGTGATGCTTTTTTATAGCTGACATTTAATAAAAGGTGGCTTGGGACTTGGGATGGTTTAGTGTACCTGATTTGGTTCAAGTTCCAAAGATGGTTTTTAATAAGCCTCAACTACAGGTTCCTCATCCTCCATTTCTATAATTTAGGGGGATGAAGGTCGAACAAGTTGTTTCCTTGATCTGAGGTGGCATCACTCACCTCTACCCCATAAGTGGGGTGTTGCATAGCTTCATTAGTATAAGCCTACTAAATAGGCTTAGTGTTAGGGTAAGGTGTAGGTTGGGGAAGTATTTTTTGTTTCTTTGGTGTTTAGGATGCAGGATTTGATGGAGGCATTAGATCTTGTTGCTGCTATGGAGGAGGAAGCATAGGCTACTGGTAGTTCATATCTTGTTTCTATCATTGTTTGTCTTTTTGCCACTGAGGCTACCATTTATTTTGCTAGGTTGGCAATTGTGGATTATAATTGGAACCTTGAAAATTTTGTTGTGGCCAAGGGTTTGGCTACTAGTTCCAATTGGGTTGAGTTTGTGACCATTGTTGAGGTTTTTGCCACTAGTTTTGGTTTACTTTCCAAGGGTGAGAGTTCCAAGCAGAAAAGTTTTGATTCCCAATAATAAAATATGAATTAAAGCTAAGGGGGTTTTGTGGCATATAAAAGAGCTCTCCATCATCTCCTTCAATTGGTTAAAAGTCAGGTTTCTCAACTTTATCTTGTTGAATACTTGCAACTCTTTTACATTTACATTTTGCTTTTCTTTTCTTGAATCTTGGACAATATTCAATAATCATATCCTCAACTTCCTACTAATTTTTCTTAATGTGGAGTCTATCCAAATGAGTTGCCAAATGTCTGATGATATCCTCCTTCATGTTGGATAATAGATTACCCAACTCTATTTTTGAAACCCCTATGGATGATTTTCTAGTAACTAATGTTCTATCTCCTCTTGGCCTTTTAGTAAAGGTCCTAGAGTAATTCTTGCAGACCTTTCAAATTTTTGAAAATGGTATTTGAGAAATGTCTCCCTAGCTAATGAGGTTCAAGGAATCCATACAATCTTCATCAACTCCCCTCAAAAAGACTAACTTGAGAGACTCTTCTGACAACTTGTTTTGTGGATTTTTATTTAGAGAAAACTAAAATCTCTCAACATAATCTTCTAAGGGCTCATCATCCTTTTGTCTCATTCTAAATATATCATCTTTCCTCCTATAAATTCCTCTACAATAGTACTAATAATTTTCTACAAACATTTCTTCATTGTGTCCCAATCAAGAACAACATCCTTACGTAATCCCATGAATCATCTCAAAGTTAAATCCTTTAGGGTGGTAGGGAAAATATTTAGCCTATGTGCATCAAAATTATAGTCATAACTTCTGCATAGGACACCAAATTCAAAGAGAGATGTATTTGGGTCCTCAATCATTAACCCATAGAAGACTAGTAATGCTGAAGAAGGAATGTTCTTCAACATTGTAGCCCTCTGCTGGTCAATGATGGGGATCTCAAATTTTGGTCAATCAACATCATCATTAGTTGCATCACACAAGATGCGGTATGTTCCTTTTGTATGTGTGCTAGATGTTGGTGAGAAGGAAGTTTCTTCTTTAGTAGTACCTTCACTTTGAGTACTATAATCACAAATCTTGGATATAGCTTCCTGGCAAGTGGAGGGAAGGAACCTATCCAAGGAATCTCTTTGCATCTGCATACATGAAATATAGCTTTAGATTCAACAGTCCTGTACAATGTTAGTATATCTCCAATGTTGAAAAAGATGGTATCTAATAGTCCTAATGCTTGAAAATAAAAATTAAATATGAAAACTATAAAAAAAAGGCTATAAAGATAGCACCATCCCTAGCAACAATGCTAAAAATGTAGAGTCTAATCTAATGTATTGTAAACTTGGTAGAACATATTCAATTTAGAGGTTTAACTAGCTAAATAGTCCACTTTACATTGCTTAAGATCACATTAAATTTTCAACCCAAGCCTTGTAAGCTTATGATGGTGAAACATTATGTATGCCTTCATGGAATTAAAGCTATCTAAATTACCCTACTTAAGTTATCCTACTTGCTAGAAATTCACAAAACTACAAAACAATAAAAGCATAAACCAGAACTAGTTGATATGGGTACCTACAACAAAGATTGTAACTAAATTGTTGCTAATAAATTAATACTGCATCAATTGAAAACTTAATAAAAATGAATGACTCAGCTTAACTATCCTCTAGAGTACTACTAATGAATCTTACATGCATATTCACAAGAATTCATTCATAATAAGCAATAAGGGAAATTCTAATTAACTTGCATATGATTCATGAAAAATGATAAAATAATAACAACTATTTGAACATAAATAAATAACTGGAAAATGAAGTGAAGAACAATACCTTGAGTGGCCTACTCAAGTAATTGTTCCCACTTTAATTGAACTCAAATCTAGCTAATATATTCTGCACATCCCATAAGATCAACTCCATTCATTGTGTATCATAAAAGATTACAAAAGATCTTTCCATAGATTGAAATCAATCATTCAAAATATTTTTCATGTCTTAAAAATTGGAAAATGACTAATAATGTAAAACTAAGGAAAACCAACTAACTATCATACAGATTCAACACATAGCTATATACAAGCTAATGGAATCTTTATTGAAAGCAACAACTAACCAAAATAATTAACTCCACTCCTAGATAATAGAGAATATAATTAAAACTTGAATTATTCATTCTATAACTGGAAAGGAAAGAGAATCCTATCAGAACTAGAACTCTGTCAAAATAGAATTGTATGGAAACATATAACCACTTGTCAAAATTGCATAAGTGAAGGAGATCTCTTCTTTAGTGTTTATTAAACTGGTTATAATAACACACATCCAACCTTCATTAAGTGCCTTTGATCAATGATCACCACATTCAGCTTATCCTAGAGCTTCCCCCATTTCAATGTCTAGTCACTCCTCTTGGTACAAGTTGATCCTACAACTAATGTGCCATGGCTCCTCTTCAACTGCAAACAAGTTAATTCTACAAAACATTTACATGACGATAACTATCATAATTAACTCATAGCATTCCATCAACATTCCATACATATATTCATATAAACCATATCATACTAATATATTATAACTATAATTCCATCATCATAATTAAGGTTCAAGTCTACATAAGGGATCTAAAAGTATAGTATAATGTAGGAACATTGTCTAGAGAATGTATCTAAAAGAATCTTAAAACATGTATGAAAACAACATAAACTAAGCCATTATCTAGACCTATCAGTATCCATGAAAAATCCTCCACCTATTTCCTATAAAAGACCAAGAGATAACCATATAAGTCTTTTTGTGCCTCCTAAGATTAAAAAAGTTTATAAAGATAAAGAGAAAGTGGTTGAACAACATCCCAAGGTTCCTTCTATTCCTCCCTTGTAGGAAGAAAAGAAACCAATGGTTGATAAACCCGCTCCTACACAATCACAACTTGAAAATCACATAAGAATAAATAAAATTTCCAAAAAGTGTAGGAATAAACGTGTTGTTTCTTGTTAGTTAGAAGAAAAAAAAACAAAAATCAAGATCAAATACCAATTGAGAGAAATCATGATGATTCTCCATCTTTGCAACAACAACATGAAACTTTAATGGAAATTATCATTAGGAATCTTGTTTTGATTAACTTGGTTGATGATGATGAGATTGCTAAGATTGATGAGGAAGTGCATAATGAGCTAAATTTATTGTTTTCCTCTTCCATGAGCTTAGATAATAACAACCGTGATGATCCTCCTAACAACAATGACTCACCACATGTTGAACTTGGTGATGCTCCTAATACAACACTTGTAATTTTCCCTTTGGCTAGTTATCTACCTTCCATGTATGATGAACAAGAGTGGGATGTAGATGACCTGCTATAGGTTAACTCGAATGTTGTATACTAGTCTTTTCTTTATTTTATTTTCATGTTTTGTGTGATTACATGAGTATAATATGATTCCCCCAAACAATTCTTCTTGGCATGTCTTTATATGTTTGGAGTCTACTTTGGATGACCCTTATAACACTGTTGGTGCAAGGATACAAAGGAAGTGAATCTATAGTGAAATTATTCTATTTGTATCTACATTCTTGTCTATGTTGTAAACCTTTATATTTTCTGTTGTCTTGAGTTTTCCTTTTGGGGATGATGCAAGGCATTGAGATATTTACGTCTCTTACATGTTGACCCAAAATATTTTCTTTTTTCTCTCTCTCTATGTGTCATTCCTCCTTAGTGCTCCTTGTTCCATGAGTTATTTGTGGAATGATGATGATTTCAAGCTTAATTATATAACTATAGCAAAGAAATATGCTGACCCCAAATCCATGGACCCCTTATGCATTATCTTAGGAGGTAAAGAAAAATGTTGAAAAATTGAAAAAATAATTGGAGGATATTATTGGTTCATTGAAGAGTCCCATGAATAAATCCAAAAGCATACCTACTCCTCAAGAGGCTACTCCTAGTGCAAGAATGTCAATTATGACATCTACCCCATCTCTTACTATTTTGAATTCCTCTGAAACTAATCCTGAAGAGAGTTGAAAGAAGAAGGCTACATCTAGTGTCCTTGAGTAGTAAAATGCTTGTAAGAGGAGAAGAAAAGAAAAGGCCACAAGGGAGAAATACATCAATTGTGAGCATGCAAAAGAAGAAGAAGAAGAGGAAGGACCTCAATTGGTTTGGAAGAAAAAGAAGTCTCAAGCCTCCAAGGAAGAGACTAGTGCCAAAAGAACAAAAGTTGATATTGTTGATCTATAGAGAGTGAAGAAGAAGTGGAAAGATAAAAGAAAGATTTCAAGATTTAGAGAAGAGAAAAGAATTTAGGAGGAGAGAAATATCCTAAAGGAAAGGGGAAGTAGAAAGAAAAAATACCTTTGGTAAGGGAACATAGACCCTTGAAATTTGATGCTTTATTTAATACCATTTCATAATTTGGTCTCGTGGAAGAGATAGCTAAAATGTATCCAAAGTCTAATGGTGAGGATAAGGAAACCATTGAAGAAGCAATAGGTAAGTATATGGTAACATTTTACACTAGCTTGGATAAGATTGAGGATCAATTTCCTAATGCCTCAATGAAGAATGTTTTAACTGCAAGAAGGTAAGAAGCTATTGAAGAAGATGTGAAGATAAAGGAATTTACCTTGGAGAAGACTATTTCTTCTCTTATAGTTGAAGACATGTGTAAATTATCTTCAGCTATACAGCAAAAAATTTAGAACAAAGCAAAGAGTCAACATTCTAATGGGTGGAGACAAGGAAGATATTGAAAGAATGAAGAACGAAACTCTTCATAAAGTTGAAGATCTAGTAGAAGAGTTGGTAATATTTTTGGATAATGAAATGAAGAATGATACATCTGTCCTAAAAGGTAATGAGTCAGTGATTGAAAAAAATGAGTAAGATACAAAGCTTGAGGATTGACAAGAAAACATGATGACAAATAACATCCCTTCAGATGAAGAGATGACTGATAAGCTTGGGAAAGAAGTTGTGTTAAATAATAAATCCCCTCCTAAAGTGGAAAATTTTGTTGAGGAGAAGAATGACTATATGAAGGATTCATAAGAGAAGGAGAAAGCTCAAAAAGAACAAAATTTTCTCCCTCCATATATGGAGAAAGATATGGAGCATAAAGAAGAAGAAAACTCAAAGAAGTCTGATGTATAAAGGGGATAGAGTGTGCCTCCTCCAGATAGTGAGAAATATACAAAAGCATAAAAGAATATAGAAGAATGCTCTAGTAATGAAAAGAAGGAAAAGAGTGAGAATAAGGAAGAATAAAGTGTTCAAACAAATGGTGAATCCTCTGGAGCTTTTGGTGATTCATTGAAAAGTCTACTAGATATGCAGCTATAGTTCCAACTAGTTGTATCTGCACATTATTATAGATTCCCATGTAGCAAGCACAAGTAGATATGGAAAAAATGTCTCCCCTACATAAATTATAGCTTGGTGATGCCTTTCATTCCTGCATAAGGAAGGATATAATCTAGACACACTAAAAGAGTGCATAAATGATAAATGAAGTAGTAAAAGTGTTATAAGATAGTTTCCTTGGAGAAAATATTGATCATTCTCTATCTAGTGTGCAATAGTTGAGCCTATTAATTGTTTCCTTTAAGGAATATTCTACTAGTTTGGAAGAAAAGTCAGAAAATGAAATGAAAAAGAATATCAATGATAAGAGATTGACCAAAATATCCAATAACCATAGTGTTTGACATGGTAAGTTGCCAGGTAACTTAAAAGATATTCAAAATTGTGTGGAAGAAGCTAAATTTCTATTTCAATTCTCTTAAAAATGGCCTAATTTTACAAGGAGCATAAAGGACCAAATGGACTCAATAGAGTAAAAAATCGCTCAGGCCTCCAGTTTTTATGATCTAGCTAATAATGTAGATGGTGCGACAAGGACAACAATATAAAATTTTCATGGACAACTCTTCCAACTACAAGAACCAAAAGATAAAATCATTGTGTAGTATATGTAAGGAAAATTAGATGCGAAAACAACTCTCCTAACGTCAAAACCTTAGGGAAGAATGCAGAGATACCTTTTAAAATTACAATTACAGTCTAATTAAGATGCACATGAAAGAGATAATAGAAACAGAGTATTTGACACACACATGTGGACACCAAATTTACGTTGGAAAACCCTTATGGGAGAAAAACCCACCACACCAAGAGAAATCACTTTGTATTACAGTAATGGAGATTACATACAAATATCAGACTTATCTTTCTAATGTCATATTTCTGCAGCTTTCACAATGATCAATATTGTATAGGAACCTTCAAGTTACAGTCTTTACATAATAGAAATCACTTTAATTATACAACCACACAAGAATCCGTTTATCCTTCGAATCATCTAACTAGACATCATCTACAATCTCCGAGTATAACCATGTCGCCCTTGTCTGTTGGGCTTCCTCTTAGAACTGCCACAATGAACTGTCTTCCAATGGTTCCCATTTGACTTCTCTGATTGGTCCATGAGATGCCACATAGGATGGTCTTCACTTAGTCAAAAAAATTTAGTCTGTGTTGGCATGTCGGTGAGACATTGACCATGTCTCCCTGATGCCACACAACTTAGCATCCGATATCACCAAGATTTTTGTCATTGGAAAGTCTCATATCACTATTCGCAAGTCACATTGACCTCAACATTGCTATTGGAAAGACTTACTGCTCACCAAGAGGTTACACTGAGACTTCTTAAGTTACACCGAAGCATCCAATAGTCGGCAAGACATATTTCCATTGGCATCCATCTATCGCTAAGACATTCAACTATCACCAAGAGGTTTCACCAAGATCTCTTATGTTACTCCAAAGCCATACTACTATCGGAAAGACCCCACAAGTCGCCAAGACTTCATAATGATCACCTTGAGCTATTCTGATGACTTCAGTTGTATCCCTGTCGGTGTGACATTCCATTCTCACTGAGACTTCTCCCCAAGACCTTTGGGTTACCTCGAGTGAATACTATCGGTGAGACATTACTATCGGTAAGACTTCTTACCGAACACCCAAGACTTTCTGCGAAGGATTCAACATAAAACATTGTTGGCGAGACTTTAGCTATCACTAGGACTTCACCCCAAATTAAGCCTTTTGGCCAAGGGTCTCCCCGATATACGATAGAATGTCCTGTATGCTAGAGATCTCCACGAGCAGTGAGAGGTTATACCAAACGAAATGTCACAGCGAAGAATCCAATGTGTAACCATTCAGAAAGACTTCTGCAAGGTCATAATGACCTGTAAAAAACATAAGGCTACAAATCTACTCACTGGCCAGACATAGAATATGTCACACTGACTTGGCTCCAATAGAGGTTTCTGCCTGTGGGATTGAGAGACATATTTCCAAAAATCTCCCACTTGACAAAGATCACACAAGCACCTCCATAGCACAACAAAACTTACTGAAAATCATGGGCACTAAGGCCCATTGAACTGGCACACCACCTAAACTTGTTTGTGCTCACTGGCTTCATCAATGTATTTGCAACATTCTCCAGAGTATCAACCTTTTCTAAACTGACCTTTCCATCCTCCACCATATCTCATACAAAGTGTACTCTACATCTATATGTTTCGTCCTGGCATGGAAAGTAGGATTCTTTGCCAGAAAAATTGCACTCTGACTGTCATAAAAAATAGTTATTTTCATCAAAACAAATGTTAGAACACAAACGTTTTAACAAAATTGTTTCTTTACAAGCATGAGTAGCTACCATGTATTCAATCTTTGTAGTGGACAAAGTGATTATAGCTTGCCACTTACTCATCCAACTCACTGCACCACCATTCAACATGAAAGTATATCCATTGGTGGACCTCCTGCTATCAATGTCCCCTGCCCAATCAGAATCCACATAGCCTCAAATACTAAGAGTTCTCTATGATTCAACCAAGTTCCCATGGTAACACAAAGCAAAATATGAAGTGCCCTTCAAATATCTGAAAACTCTTTTCACAACATCCCAATGTGTCCTTCCAAGATTATCCATAAACCGACTAAGTACTCCCCTTGCTTGGGCAATGTCTAGCCTTGTACAAACCATTGCATACATAAGACTACCAACTGCACTAGCATAGGGTGCACTGGTCATGTCCTCCATCTCAGTAGGAGATTTTGGACAGTCTTCAACAGATAGCTTAGTTCCCTGCAAGACTGGAAAAACTAGCTACTTGCAATCATTCATGCAAAATATCTCTAGAACACTCTTGATATACTTACTCTGATTGAGCCAAAGTTTTCTACTATTCCTATCCCTAGTTAGCTCCATCCCCAGAATATACCTTGCTGCACCAAGATCTTTCATTTCAAACTTAGCAGACAACTAAGACTTAAGATCAAAAATCATTAGCTTACTATTTCCTATGAATAGCATATCATCAACATAGAGAGCAATAATAAGAACTTGATCACTTTCAGTGTTGTAATAGACACAATAATTAGATTTTGATCTTACAAATCCCAAAGACAATACAAAAGTATCAAATTTAGGGTACCACATTCTAGGTGACTGCTTTAACCCATACAATGACTTCTTTAACTTGCAAACCAGTTTCTCTTTACCTTTCTCCATAAAGTGCTCAGGCTCAGACATGTAAATCTCTTCTTCAAGATCACCATGAAGAAATGTTGTCTTCACATCCATCTTTTTGACCTCTAAGTCATACGTTGCTGCAAGTGACAAGAAATCTGATAGATGTCAGCTTAGCTAAAGGAGAAATTTTTTCCCCATAATCAATTCCCTCTACCTGGGAATAACCCTTCGCAGCCAACCTCACGTTATATTTTTCCACACTGCCATCCAGACCAATCTTCTTTTTAAATACCCATTTGCAGCCAACATCTTTTCTACTTTTAGGCAAGGGCACCAAACTCCAAGTGTCATTCTTTTCTAATGACGCCATTTCTTTGTTCATGGCTTCCAACCAAGAGTCTGAATCAGGAATTTTAAATGCCTCCATTACAGTCTTAGGCTCATCAATGCTAGAAATCCAAGCAAAGGCACAAGTAGAATCTATCAAAGAGAACCCATACCTATCAGGTTGTTTTCTTTCATGGGTTGACGTCCTCACTTGCTGAAGCTGAGGTTCTTCTTCTTCTTCTTCAAAACTTTTAGAACTGTTTGAGCTCTCCTCAGTTTCAGGAACATTTTGAATTTTCAATTCCTCTTTCTAAGGTGTAGGAGGAATTTCAACTACATCCTTATTGTTTTCTAACTTTGTCTTTAACTGCAGATCCAAGGTAGAAGGCTTTAGCTCACGAAAGATTACACTTCTACTGTATACAACCTTCTATGTATCAGGATTCCAAAGCTTGTATCCTTTTATGCCAGCGCTATAGCCAATAAAAATACATTTTACTATCTTGTTCTCCAACTTAGATCTTTTCTCATACGGCACATGACATATGCCTCACAGCCAAAAAAATGAATATGTCTTAAAGAGGGCTTCTTACCAGACCATGCTTCCAAAGCTATTTTCTCAACAAGAGTAGAATTTGGAGAGCGATTAATCAAGTAACATGCAGTAGCAACAGCCTCAGCCCAAAACTTCTCCTCCAAGTCAACACTACTCAGCATACTTCATGATCTCTCCATCATTGTCCTATTGAACCTTTCTGCAACTCCATTTTGTTGTGGAGTATATGGTGTAGTCTTATGTATTTTAATTCCATGGTCTTTACAATGCCTCTCGAAATCATTAGAACAAAATTCATCGCCATTATCAGTCCTTAAACAATTTATTTTTCTTCTAGTCTGATTTTCTACAAGGTTCTTAAATTCCTTAAACCGAATGAACACTTCTGATTTACTTTTCAAAAAGTAAACAAATGTTCTTCTTGAATAATCATCAATGAATGATACATAGTACCTTGACTTAGACAAAGAAGGAACATTCACTGGACCAAATACATCAGAATGAATATAATCTAGCAAACCAGAAGATTTATGAGGACTGGAATAAAAAGAAACACAGTGCTACTTTCCATATATACAATGTTCACAAAATTCAAATTCAAGGTTACAATCTTCAAGCCCCTCAACCAGGTTTTTGTTCTTCAAGGTTTTTAAACCTTTCTCTCCAATGTGGCCTAGCCTATGATGCTAGAGCATAGTCTTTTCTACTTGAAGTTTAACTTCCATAGAGTTTACACAATTAGGAACATTTCCCTCCTTTCCTCCATGAGTAGCTTTTTGTGACTTTACAGAGGCATTGTTGCATTGAACAATATGTGCATCCAGCTTATACAAGGTACCAATATGAGCACCTCTTGCTAGCACCATTGAGCCTCTAGTCATCTTGCAGCCATTTCTAGAGAACATGACTTGCACTCCAATATCATTTACCATACTTATAGAAAGTAAGTTTCAAGCCAGACCTGGTATATGCATTACATTATTGATTCCCTTCACTCTGCCATCAGGGAATTGGATTCTGACTCTTCCACGACCAACAATCTCTAAAGTTGAATCACTTGCCAAGTACACCTTTCCACCATCGTATTCTTCATACTTTGTAAACTAGTCTCTATGAGATGTCATGTGGAAAGATGCTCCATAATCAATCAACTAGACATCATCTAATGCCTGTGTAGCCAAGACTGTAATGAAGGCGTCTCCATCACTGTGAGAAGAATCATTGTCAGAAGAATAATTCTTCTTCTTCTTCTTCTCCTCTTTACAATCCTTTCAGACATGACCAGGATGCCCACAGTTCTAGCACTTCACCTTGGACTTTTTTCTAGGAGAATTTGATCTCCCCTCTGATTTCGATTTGGACTTCTTGTCCTTCTTCTTGCCTTTCTTTTTTGACCTTCCTCTAACAGTAAGGGCCTACTTCACCATCTCAGAAGATTTCCTTCTCATCTCTTCTGATAACAAAGAAGCAACAACATCTTCCATCTTGAAACTGGATGTTGTACTCCCAATAGCCATCACCAAGTGATCCCATGAATCTGGTAAAGGACACAATATCAGCATACAACAATCCTCTTCATCAATCTTCACACCAACAGATGTTAATTGTGCAATCAACATGTTGAATGTGTTCAAATGATCAGCTAGAGACCCTCCTTCCTGCATTCTCAAAGTGTATAACTTCTTCCTCAGGAATAATTTATTCACGAAGGACTTCCCCTGATAAATAGATGCAAGTCTCTTCCACAAGGAAAATGCAATCTTCTCTTCATGCATATTGAGAAGAACGGAGTCTGCCAAATAGAGCCTTATTAGCCCCTTAGAATTTCTATCTGCAAGTTCCCAATATTCTTGCTTCATGCCTGTAGGTTTCACTCCAGACACAACAATCCAAAGATCACGATCCACTATGAGATCCTCCATCTTAAGTTTCCACAACTCAAAATTGCTGCCATTGAATTTCTCTATTTCAATCTTTCTTGATGTGCTTGCCATCTCAATTTGTAATTAGAAATTGACAAACTTCTATAAGACTCCCACTGAATAGAAATTGACACAAAAAACCCAATGTACCCACAAGGATAACACAACTGGCTAGGCTTTGATGCCACTTGTAAATCAAATTAGATGTGAAAACAAATCTCCTAACGTCAAAACCTCAGGGAAGAATGCAAAGATACCTTTTAAAATTACAATTATAATCTAATTATGATGCACATGAAAGATATAACAAAAATAGAGTATTTAACACACACATGTGGACACAAGATTTACATGGGAAAACCCTTACGGGAGAAAAACCCACCACACCAAGAGAAATCACTTTGTATTATAGTAATGGAGATTACATACAAATAACATACTTATCTTTTTGATGTCATATTTCAACAGCTTTCACAATGATCAATCTTGTATAGGAACCTTCAAGTTATAGTCTTTACAGAATAGAAATCACTCTAATTATACAACCACACAACAATCCATTGATCCTTCGAATCATCTAACCAGACATCATTTGCAATCTCTGAGTATAACCATGTCGCCCCTGTCTGTCGAGCTTCCTCTCAGAACTGCCACAATGAACTATCTTCCAACGGTTCCCATTCGGCTTCTCTGATTGGTTCATGAGATGCCACATAGGATGGTCTTCACTTGGTCAAAAAAGTTCATTCTGTGTTGGCATGTCGGTGAGACATTGACCGTGTCTCCCCGATGCCACACAACTTAGCATCCGATATCACCAAGAGTTTTCTCATTGGCAAGACTCATATCGCTATTCACAAGTCACACCGACCTCAACATTGCTATCAGAAAGAATTACCGCTCGCCAAGAGGTTACATCGAGACTTCTTAAGTTACACCGAAGCATCTAATAGTCAGCAAGACATACTGCTATCGCCAAGACATCACAGCAAATACTTCATGTTAATCTGAGTGCATCCACTAGTCAGCGAGACTCATCACTTTCACTAGGACTTCATACCAAGGTCCTAAGTCATACCGAGCCATTAGCATCCGATATCGTCAAGATTTTTCTCATTGGAAAGACTCATATCACTATTCACAAGTCACACTGACCTCAACATTGCTATTGGAAAGACTTACCGCTCGCCAAGAGGTTACACTGAGACTTCTTAAGTTACACCGAAGCATCCAATAGTTGGCAAGACATATTTCCATCGGCATCCATCTATCGCTAAGACATTCAACTATCGCCAAGAGGTTTCATCGAGATCTCTTATGTTACTCCAAAGCCATACTACTATCGGCAAGACCCCACGAGTCGCCAAGACTTCATAACGATCACCTTGAGCTACTCCAATGACTTTAGTTGTATCCTCGTCGGCGTGACATTCAATTCTCACTGAGACTTCTCCTTGAGACCTTTGGGTTAACCCGAGTGAATACTGTCGGTGAGACATTACTATCGATAAGATTTCTTACAGAACACCCTAGACTTTCTGTGAAGGCTTCAACATAAAACACTATCGGTGAGACTTTAGCTATCATTGGGACTTCACCACAAACTAAGCCTTTCGGCCAAGGGTCTCCTCGATATACAATAGAATGGCCTATCAACTAGAGATCTACATAGGTGGTGAGAGGTTATATCGAATGAATTGTCACAGCGAAGACTCCAATGTGTAACCATTTGGCAAGACTTCTGCAAGGCCACAATGACCTGTACAAAACATAAGGCTACAAATCTGCTTATTGGCTAGACATAGAATATGTCACACCGACTTGGCTCCAATAGAGGTTTCAGCCTGTGGGATTGAGACACATATTTCCAACAATCTCCCACTTGACGAAGATCACACAAGAACCTCTAGAGCACAATAAAACTTACTAAAAATAATGGGCACTAAGGTCCATTGAACTGGCACACCACCTGAACTTGTTTGTGCTCACTGGCTTCGTCAATGCATCTACAAAATTCTCCAGAGTATCAACCTTTTCCAAACTAACCTTTCCATCCTCCACCATATCTCGTACAAAGTGGTACTATACATCTATATGTTTCGTCCTGGCATGGAAAGTAAGATTCTTTACTAGACAAATTGAACTCTGACTGTCACAAAAAATACTTATTTGCCCTGCATTAAAACCAATGTTAGAACACAAACATTTTAACCAAACTGCTTCTTTACAAGCATGAGTAGCTACCATGTATTTAGCCTCTATAGTGGACAAAGCGACTACAGCCTTCCGCTTACTCATCCAACTCACTGCACCACCATTCAACATGAAAGTATATCCACTGGTGGACCTCCTACTTTCAATGTCCCTTGCCTAATCAAAATCCACATAGCCTCGAATATTGAGAGTCCTTTGTGGTTCAACCAAGTTCCCATGGTAACACAAAGCAAAATCTGAAGTGCCCTTCAAATATCTGAAAACTCTTTTCACAGCATCCCAATGTGTCCTTCCAGGATTATTCATAAACCAACTAAGTACTCCCACTGCTTGGGAAATGTCTGGCCTTGTACAGACCATTACATACATAAGACTACCAACCACACTAGCATAGGGTACACTGGTCATGTCCTCCATCTCAGTAGGAGATTTTGGACAGTCTTCAATAGATAGCTTTGTTCCCTACAAGACTAGAACAACTAGTTGCTTGCAATCATTCATGCAAAATCTCTCTAAAATAGTCTTGATATAGTTACTCTAATTGAGCCAAAGTTTTCTACTATTCCTGTCCCTGGTTAGCTCCATCCCCAGAATATACCTTGCTACACCAAGATCTTTCATTTTGAACTTAGCAGACAACTGAGACTTAAGATCAGAAATCATTAGCTTACTATTGCCTATGAACAACATATCATCAACATAGAGAGTAATAATAAGAACTTGATCACTTTCAGCTTTGTAATAGACACAATGATCAGATTTTGATCTTACAAATCCCAAAGACAATACAAAAGTATCAAATTTATGGTACCACATTCTAGGTGATTGCTTTAACCCATATATAGACTTCTTTAACTTGCAAACCAGTTTATCTTTACCTTTCTCCACAAAGTGCTCAGGCTGGGACATGTAAATCTCTTCTTCAAGATCACCATGAAGAAATGATGTCTTCACATCCATCTATTCAACCTCTAAGTCATACGTTGCTGCAAGTGGCAAGAGAATTTTGATAGATGTCAGCTTAGCTACAGGAGAAAAAAATTCCCCATAATCAATTCCCTCTACCTAGGAATAACCCTTCACAACCAACCTCGCCTTATATTTTTCCACACTGCCATCCAGACCAATCTTCTTTTTAATTACCCATTTGCAGCCAACAACTTTTCTGCCTTTAGGCAAGGGCACCAAACTCCAAGTGTCATTCTTTTCTGATGACACCATTTCTTCATTCATGGCTTCCAACCAAGAGTTTGAATCAGACATTTTAAATGCCTCCTTTACAGTCCTAGACTCATTAGTGCTAGAAATCAAAGCATAGGCACAAGTAGAATCTATCAAAGAGAACCCATACCTATCAGGTTGTTTTCTTTCACAGGTTGACGTCCTCACTTGCTAAGGCTGAGGTTCTTCTTCTTCTTCATAACTTTCAGAACTATTTGAGCTCTCCTCAGTTTCAGGTACATTTTGAATTTTCAATTCCTCTTTCTTAGGTGTAGGAGGAATTTCAACTACATCCTTATTGTTTTCTGACTTTGTCTCTGACTGCAGATCCAAGGTAGAAGGCTTCAGCTCATGAAAGATTACACTTCTGTTGTATACAACCTTCTCTGTATCAGGATTCCAAAGCTTGTATCCTTTTATGCCAGTGCTATATCCAATAAAAATACATTTGACAGCCTTGTTCTCCAACTTAGATCTTTTCTCATATGACACATGAGCATATGCCTCACAGCCAAAAACATGAATATGTCTTAAAGAGGTTTCAGCCTGTGGGATTGAGACACATATTTCCAACATTATAGTTAGCTCATAGAATTAGTAAGTGCAAGGATTACATCTCTAGCTAGAGCTTTAGTTGATGTTGAAAATGTGTTGCAAAAGAATCAGGTGCCCAGTTCGCTAGATGAAGGAGAAGACCTCCTCATGCAATTTCAGATTTGTGCAATTTTCTTGCCTTCACCAAGAAGGACTGGGAGATAGGAAAGAAGGATTGGGAGACAAAACTTGCAAAATAGAAGGTTTCTAATCAAGGTAGTTTATGTTAAATAGGCACAAGAAAACTAAGAGGGGGGTGAATTAGTTGTCACACAATTGAAACTTAAAAATCAACACTTATTAATTCCACAACCACATTGTTCTATTATTAAGTAAGATCATGAAACAAAATTAACAGAAAGAAAATCAACACAATGAACACTAGATTTTTACGTGGAAAACCCAATGAGGGAAAAACAACGGTGAGGGTTAACTCACAATAAAAGATTATAAACAGAATACAAAGGCTCACTACCTAAAATAGGACTCATTGTCCAATTACACAGGCTCACTGCCTACAAAAGGGACTCACTGTCCATAGAAAGGACTCACTGTCCACATAAAGGACTCACTATCTGATAGGGAGGCTCACTGCCTACAGATAATAAAAGAACAAAAATATTCACCACAACAATTAATGTACATACGTAGGATTGAAAAAATCTTCAACTCACTGCCTTCAACATAATGAAGAACTGTTGTCTCAACTCACTCACACACACTTCTTCTTTTATGATTTGTGGCTCACTTTTGTCACTTTGCATCACACTATCCTACAATTCTTCACAATTGGACTTGCTTTTATACCATCCTCATCCTTAGAAGCTTTCTTCAAGGTTGGCCACAAATACCTCATTCTATAAATTCAAAATAGGTTGGCAACTCAAAATTCCCATAGTGGAAAGGAATAAGAGTGGACCAATAAAAAAATATTTCTCAAAATGAAAACTAATATCTCAAAACAACCACACACTTCTTAATTTAAATTTTATTCTTTGAATGAAGTGTAAACACTAGGTCGGCCAAACCTAATGAAAACACAAATAATCATTGATGTACACGTTTCCCAACAAGAAGATGATATGTAGACATCATGACATGCTTCCTTATGCATGAAAATACACATTAGAATCTTCCAGATTCATCTGCAACAAAACAACAAACTTCAATCATTGAACATCTTTCACCAGTCCATCTAGACTTTATCAATTCATACTAAAATACTGAAACATGACTTCCAGATCACCAATCTTCAAACCTCTTTTCTAGAGCACATAAAAGATCTTCACATGACATATTCCAGATCCGCAAGATCTGAAATTAAATGGAGGAAAAAATGTAGAGCAACAATATTTCTCCCAGTCCATAGAAGACCAACTTTACCAGAATAGTTCACATACCAGTGAACATAACTTTCACGTACCATCAAACCAAAAGCTAAAACTCAGAATATATCATCATGAGATCACCATTATCAAACCTTCAGATCTGCATAAGCATAGGATCAACATAGGAGAAATTTAGATCACATACTAGAGCACACTCTGAACACTTTCATCATTCTAACTTCTCTTCTTTATTTAATTTTCTCAAAAGCACTTGGAAACTCATCAAACCAACACATCTACAACACTATAAAGATAGATCCATGTACTCACAATGTCTCAGTAGCATCTCAGCTATACATGTAGAATCTACAACATACTGAATAGTGTTGACATCAATGAGAACATTAATGACAACACCACCAAAACTTGCTCAAACCTACAACAATCTCCCCCTTTGTCATTGATGGCAACACATGATGTGAAAAACCATCAAAGACAAATTTTAGACAACATCTTGGGAGAATACCTTCTCTTTTCTGCAACTATTTTTCACATGACTTACTCTCCCCCTTTGACATCAATGGAAAATATTAAGGACACTTATTACTCCCCCTTAGGAGTACACTCATACCACAACAATAAAAAACTTTTCTACTGCCCCTACGGAGTAGACCCATTTATCAATCTAGATAAATGAAGAATTTGTGAATTCACTAGATTAATGCACCTAAATGTGCACCTATTTAGGAGGGCCAAAGACCCCCAACCTCTCCCTAAGATGCTCAAAAGTATCCTTTGGAAGAGCCTCAGTAAATATGTCTACAATTTTTTCTTTTGTGGTCACATACTCAAATCTAACTTCATTCTCCAACACTTTTTCTCTCAGGAAATGATATTTGATAGATATGTGCTTTGTTATTGAATGCATAGCTGAGCTATTTGAAAATTTTATTGCAATTGTGTTGTCACAGAAAATAGAAATAGGCTCATCACATACCACACCAATGTCCTTCAATGTCTACTTCATCCATAAAACTTGTGTGCAGTAGGATGTTGCAGCAATATATTTTGCCTCTTCTATGGATAAATAAACCGAGTCTTGTTTTTTTCTCATTCATGAAACTAATCTTCCACCAAGAAAGAAAGCACCACCACTGGTACTCTTCTGGTCATCTACATGTCTGACCCAATCAAAATTGGTATAAGCACTCAAGGTGAAATCATCACTCTTAGGATACCATAGTCCATAATATAGTGTACCTTTAAGATATCTAAATATCCTCTTTACAACTGACATGTGATTCTCTAGGATATTCTTAGAATATGGAAACTAAACATACTACATGCATAATATTTGGTCTGGTAGCAATAAGGTACAATAGTATGCCAATCATAGATCTATATATTCTCTGATCAGTCTTAGAAGATTCATCATCTTTGCTCAGTTTACATCCAGTTACCATAGGAGTACAAACTAGTTTGGAATCATCCATCCCAAAATTCTTCAACAGTTCTTTTACATACTTAGGTTGTGAAATGAATATCCCTTTGTCAGTTTGATTCACTTGTAGACCAAGGAAGAAATTCAATTCATCGATCATAGACATCTCACATTATTTTTGCATCTCTTTAGAAAACTTTTTACACATGCCTTCATTTCAACCAAAAATGATATCATCAACATAAACAACTACTATCAACATTTTGTTAACTTTCACTTTGAAGTAAACATTGTTGTTAGTGGAACCTTTGTTGAATGCTTTCTTTGTTAGATATTTGTCCAGTCTTGCATACCAAGCTCTAGGAGCTTGCTTCAATCCATACAATTCTTTCTTCAACTTACAAACCATGTCTGGTTTATCAGACAACTGAAACCCTTTAGGTTGCTCCATGTAAACCTCTTCCTCTAACTCACATCTCAAAAATGCTGACTTAACATCCATTTAATACACTTTGAAGTCCTTGTGAGTAGAAAAATCCAAAAAACATCCTAATAGCCTCCATTCTGGGCACAAGGGAAAATGTCTCTTCAAAATTTATACCTTCAACTTGTGAATATCCATTGCATACCAGTCTCGCCTTATTTCTTACAACTTCTCCACTTTCATTTAGCTTATTCCAGAACACCCATTTTGAACCAATCGCATTTTTATTCATAGGCCTAGGGACTAGTTACCATGTCTGATTCTTTTCTATCTGCTACAATTCTTCTTTCATATCTCTCATCCAACTCTCATCTCCACATGCTTCACTTACAGATTTGGATTCAATTTTAGATAATAGACACAAATTTACCTCTACTGCAACTCTACTTCTTGTCTTCACACCTTCACTTTTATCTCCAATTATCTGATCCTCTAGATGATTCTTCTATACATACTTAGGAGTTCTGATGGTAGGTACCGGTTCATTTTCATCTTCTTCTTCTTCCACTTGCTCTTCTTTCTCTTCTTCTTCCTTCTCCTTATTTTCTTCATGTACATGTCCATAAAAAGGATCATCAGGTTCAACTTCACTTATCTCAATAGGTCTGCATATGTCTACATCAACCTTCACATTAACACTTTCAATAATCTTTCTCAATCTTTTGTTAAAGCATATGCATGCTTTGCTAGTAGTGGAGTATTTGGGAAAAAATCCTTCATCACATCTAGCATCAAACTTTCCAAGATTTTCATCATCTCTTTTAATATAGCATTTGCTTCCAAATACCTTAAAATACTTCATAGTAGGTGTCTTACCAGTCCATAACTCAAAAGGTGTCTTATTGTTGTTGTATCTGATCTGGACTCTATTAAGAACATAAACAACAAAATGTATCACTTCTCTCTAGTAGACATTTGGTACATTTGATTCTTTCATCATGGTTCTAGCAACTTCCTGTATAGTCCTATTTTTCCTTTCAACTACACCATTCTACTGAGGGGTTCTCAGAGCAGAAAATTGTCTTCTTATGCCATGTTGTTCACAGAATGCATTACATTCACCAGAAGTGAACTCTCCACCCCTATAAGATCTCATGCACTTGATTTTAAAATTTACTTCATTTTCTACTCTTGCTTTGAATACCTTAAACCTATCCAGAGCTCAAGTCTTTTCTTTGAGAAAAGTAACCCATGTCATTCGAGTATAATCATCAATAAGCAACATGAAATATTTGTCACCATTCAAGCTTCCAGTCCTATTTGGACCACAGAGATCAGTATGGACTAACTCCAACATTCTGGTAGTAGAATGATATTTTCCCTTAAAGTTGCATCTTGTATGTTTCCCCAATTGACAACTTCTGCAAATAGCATTACTAGGTCTTGTGATTCTAGGTAGTCCTCAAATAATCTCTTTTGCATTGATCTTGACCAAGTTATGAAAATTTACATGTCCCATTCTCCAGTGCCATAACCAACTTTCACTGATATGAGATACAAGACAATGACCATCAACTCCTTTCAATTGATAGATGTTTCCATGAGTTCTTCTTCTAGCAGCAATCATATCTTCACTTCTGGATCCTTTTCTAATTTCACAAGTATTGTTCTGAAACACAAGTTTGAAACTATTGCTACACATCTGACCAACACTCAGAATATTATGCCTCAGACCCTTCACATAATATACATCATCAGTACTATGCACTCCATCAAAACTAATTGAACCTTTCCCACAAATCTTAGCTCTTGAATCATCACCAAACATAACTAAACCACCATCATATTTCTCAAGTTTAGTGAACTTACTCTTATCTTCAGTCATGTGATTAGAACATCCACTATCAAGTACCCAATAATCTTCATCTTGTCTTGCATGAAAAGTAGTAACCAAAGTACCTTCCGTCCTATTTCTCTTACTCTCTGGAGCTTTCTTGCTTACAAATTTTCTAGGGTTAGTGAATACAGATTTACTTCCAAAGCTAAGAATAAGCATTCACTATCATCAACCTCATTCTGAGATTCATCATCAGAAATTCCTGCTTCTTCTTTAACATAGTACAACTTCTTGTATTTCTTATCCTTCCTATCCTTATCTATATAATCCTTGTTCTTCTTATGCACAATTGTAATGGGACATCTTGAAGCATAATGACCAATATTGCCACAACTAAAACATTTAAAGGGAAACATACCTTTATACTTTCTGGTGAATTTCTTCAACTGCTTGGTGAAGTTTGTTTCCAACTTATCAACACCATCACTATCTGGTTCCTCTTCAATATTCAATACTTTAAATTTTGTTTCTTTCTTTTCTTCTATCTTGTCTTCTTTCTGGAACTTTCTCAACTCAAATGCTTGCAAGGTGTTGAACAACTGTTCAAAAGTGTAAGTCTTAGGATTATATACTTCTTCAATAATTGAGATCTTATCACTGTAGCACTCTAGTAGGGTTATCAGGATCTTCTCAATTATATTTTCATTTGATAATTTTCCTCCTTGATTTCTAACTTCATTTGCATTTGGTTCAACCCTCTAAAAGAAACTTGTAAACTCTTCACCTTCTTCCATCCTTAGATTCACAAATCTGCGCTTCACCGCTAGCTTCTTTGTCAATTTTACTCTTTCATTTCCTTCATACATATTTTCCAACTTCTTCTAGAATTCATATGTAGTTTCCAAAGAAGAAACCTTCACTTGCTCATTTTTAGACAAACCACTACAAATAACATACTTCTCCTTCTCATTTTATTCATAAGCAGAGATCTCATCTGCAGTAGTAAGACCAACGGATGGGGGGGTATACTTTGTCTCAATAGCCTTCTAGATATTGAAACCAAAGGAGATAATATATCCTTTCAACTGTCCCTTCCAGTCATTGTAGTCAGTTCCATCAAACATAGGGATCACCAACTTATGTGCCATTGGATCTTCCTTAAGTGGTTAATCTCAACAAGAAGGAACCAAAGCTCTGATACCAATTTTTAAATAGGTGCATAACAACTGACAGGGGGTGAATCAGTTGTCACACAATTCAAACTTAAAAATCAACACTTATTAATTCTACAACCACACTATTTTGTTATTAAGAGCATGAAACACAAATAATAGAAAGCAAATCAACACAATAAACACCATATTTTTACATGGAAAACCCAATGAGGGAAAAACCACGGTGAGGGTTAACTCACAATAAAAGATTATAAATAGAATGCAAAGGCTCACTACCCAAAAGAGGAATCATTGTCCAAGTACAAAGGCTCACTACCTACAAAAGGGACTCACTATCCACAAAAAGGACTCACTATCCAACAGGGAGGATCACTGCCTATAGATACAAAAGAGAACAAAAAGATCCACCACAATAATTAATGCACATCCACATGATTGCAAAAATATTCAACTCATTGCTTTCAACACAATGAAGAATTGTTGTCTCAACTCACTCAGACACACTTCTTCTCTTATGATTTGTGGCTCACTTTCATCACTTTTCATCACACTGTCATACAGTTCTTCACAATTTGACTTGATTTTATACCATCCTAATCCTTATAAAATTTCTTTAAGGCCGGCCACAAATACCTCATTCTATAAATTCAAAATAGGTCAAAAAATCAAAATTCCTGTGGTGGAAAGGAATAAGAGTGTACTAGTAAATAAAAAATTTAAAGATCAAAAATAATATCTCAAAACAACCACATGCTTCCTTAATTTAAATTTTATTCTTCAAATGAAGTGTAAACACCAGGTCAACCAAACCTAATGAAAACATAAATAATCATTGATGTACACACTTCCTAATGAGAAGCTAGTATGTAGATGCCATGAAACACTTCCTTATGTACAAGAATACACTTCATAATCTTCTAGATACATCTGTAATAAAACAAAAAACTTCAATCATTGAACATCTTTCACCAGTCCATCCAGACTGTGTAAACTCATACTGAAACATAACTTCCAGATCACCAATCTTCAAACCTCTTTGCAAAAGCACAAAAAAGACCTTCACATGACATATTCCAAATTTGCAAGATTTGAAATGAAATAAAGGAAAAAATGCAGAGCAACAATATTTCTCCCAGTCCACAAAAGACCAACTTTACCAGAACAGTTCACATACCGGTGAACATAACTTTCATGTACCATCAAACCTAAAGCTAAAACTCAGAATATATCATCATGAGATCACCATTATCAAACCTTCAGATCCGCACAAGCATAGGATCAACACAGGAGAAATGTAGAGCACACTCTAAACACTTTCATCATTCTAAATTCTCTTCTTTATTTAATTTTCTCAAAAGAACTTGAAAACTCATCAAACCAACACATCTGCAACACTTTAAAGATGGCTCCATGTACTCACAACATCTCAACAAAATCTCAACTATACATGTACAATTTGCAACATACTGAACCGTGTTGACATCAATGAAAACATTAATGACAACACCACCAAAACTTGCTCAAACCTGCAACAATTTAGTCTCCTCAAGCTAACTTGTATAGTTTTTCTTTGCATAGATAGTTTTCCTGATTCTAATGTACATACGAGAAAGTGTTTGTTGATATTTTTGTATAAGTATTTATCATTTTTTTAATCGATTAAGTTGTTAGGGGGAGTTAAATTTATGTAAATATATTTGTAAGGGGAAGTAGAGTAGAGTAAAGAAAAACCCTTTTGGTACCCTTTTCGCTTGATGTCAAAGGGGGAGTAGTTTTTTCATGGTGTGTCATCAATGATAAAGAGGGAGATTTTTGGATTTTTTTTTTATCATTGAGGATATTTTTAATAGTATGGTATATGGTGTTGTTATGGTGTTGTCATTGATGTCAAACCATTCATTGATGGTGTAGGAGCACCTTGTTGCTTCCAAGCCTCCATGAGGCCTATTTGTAAATAAATATTGTAGGAAGGCTTAAGGATCATTAAATAAGGTATCTAAAGACCATTTTAAGGTGTTCAAGTCATTTAGTAGGTGTTTACATAGGTGGTGTGGTCATTTGGTCTCAATTTATTAGTTTTTGTCATATTTGCAAAAAAGTGCAAAATTGTGCTAAGAGTTGCAAAATTGCTTGTAAAAGGATATTAAGGTTCAATTTCATGTAAAAGTAAAGTTTAAGGTCATAAAAGACCATCTTAGATGTATTTGGGGTATTATAGGGGTCAAGTTGAAAAGTATGCAAAATATGCAATATTGCAAAAATGACAAAAAAGGCAAAATGGGAAGACCAAGAGTCATGGTAGGTATTAAGGTTGTTAGTGTCAATTGGTTTTGAGTAGTTATGGTTTGATAGATATAAATAAGCCTCTTTTTCTTTGAGGCAAGTAGAGGAGGAACTGTATTTGAAGTTTTGTTATTGAAAATCAATGAAAACCTCCATTTTTCTGAGAAATCTGAAGTTGCAGAGTGTTATACAGCCCCATACTGTCTAATTCATGAGAGGAAGTCAGTGGATTGATATTTCTATGATTCTACTACATTTTAGTTTTTATTTCATTCATTTTCATGAATATTTGATCGAGATATTGCAAGTTTTGTGGAAATGGGCTGAAACCTTCTTAGGGTAAATAGTAAGCATATAAATTTGTGTTTCTCCTAATTTGACCATTAGAATCATTTGAAAATTGGTGTATTTATAGTTTTGAATTTTTTTTATCAGATCTACAGGTTGCAGGTTCAAAGGATGATGTTTGGAGCAAAGATAAGGATGCCCTAGGTCTATATTTTGTGGAAAATCTAGAATTTGTAGGGTATAGTGGAGTCTTATTGAGTTTAGACTATGGGGTGTGAGTCCCTCTCGAGTTTCATGATGTTGGGAAGATGATTAGGTGTATTTGGGACTATTAATTGATAGGGTTTGGTAGTGTTATGAGTTAGAGTTCATTCTTATGTGGGTTGTCCTATGTTGGCAATGTTATCACAGTCCTAATTAGGATAGTATTACAAAGTTTTCTATCTTTCCCTTTAAAAGGCCATGGTATTATGATTAGAGTGTTATATTTAGGGGTTTTGAATGCCCTTGTATCAAGTTGAGTATCTATGAGAATTCCTTAAGGTTGTTTGTCAAATTGTATAAGCCTAACTAGGTCAGTTGGGTCAGTCCTTTTGGGAAGCCTTTAAACGTGAGTTTTAGAGTTGGTGTAGAGTTTTGTGCCAATCATTTTGATATTGTTAAAGTGGTTTGTAGATACAAAAAGAGGTTTGTGTGGCTAGTTATTAGTTTTGGAGTTTGAATCAAGGAAATTGTGAAGAAAGTTTCCTTGAAGGATGGGTGAATGAGTTGAAACCCATTGTTGTGAAATATGTTCCCTTTGAGTTGAGTT
The DNA here is from genome assembly GCA_007258455.2 of Sequoia sempervirens. Classification (NCBI taxonomy): domain Eukaryota; kingdom Viridiplantae; phylum Streptophyta; class Pinopsida; order Cupressales; family Cupressaceae; genus Sequoia; species Sequoia sempervirens. Next base: position 58,026,593 of record VDFB02353493.1, read on the forward strand.
GTGAATCCTCTATACTTGCATCAATTGATACCAACCCATTGTATATATGTAGAAGAGTTGGTCTAGAGAAGACCAACTGGTTTGGATAATTGCCTAAGTATAGAGTGTAATTTTAGTATTACAGTGAACCAATTTTTGGGGTGTTCACTACTCCATTATGCAGAATTTTGTCATGCAATTTTTAGGTGTTCATTATGCATGTTAAACATGTTTAGATCCAAATTTTCATAGTTTTTTTTCTTCCACAGTTGAAGATATTGTTGAAAGATTATCTACTCTATAATGATAGTATTATTGGTACAAAGTGTATGTTGGAATTCTATGCATTCCATTATTGATGAATATTATGTTATGTGGATTTTTGGAAGTGTTTATAGATGTCAGAAGTGTGTACATTCCAAGTGGATAGTGTTTCTGCGGTCCGTGTGTCAAGGTGTGGATGAAAAGTTGGTTCATTCAAATATTACTTTACCAATTTTTCTATTCGGTGATGGCTTAAGTATTTTGGGGTTATGAAGAGTTGAGTTGTGTAAGGAGTAGATTCATAGGACTAATTATGGGTCATGTCGACCTATTTTGGTGGTGTACACATTTGTTTTCTTTTTGCAAGGTGTATGTGTGTTGGTGTTTTGGGTCGATAGGTTATGTGGTGCACAATACATCTAATTAGGTAGACTTAATTAATGTTTTGGATAATTGTGATATATATACAAGGTTGACTCATTGTGTGAATGTGTGGATATAGTGTGTAGATTGTGTGTGTGAGATTTGGTTCAGAGAGAAGTGCAAATCATATATATGGTGAAGTATGAAGAGTGTTAAGTTATTTTTTTGAGCTTCAGCAAAACTATATCTTCAATATATGTCAGATGCATTATTAGTAGTTCATTTGGTATTGAGCCACCAACAGTGAGCCTTTCTCTTTTGGATATTGAGTCCTTGGATAGTGATTCCACCATTCTGTATCAAACATTGTAATCGGTTATAATATATTGTGGGCTAATCCTCACTGTGGTTTTTCACTTTTTGGGTTTTCCATACAAAATCTGGTGTTCTTGTGTCTATTGATGTGATGCATGCTTTTAATATTTATTTCCATTGTTGCTTATTGAATGAGATGTTGTGAAATATATTTTAAGTTAATGAATTTTAGGGAATACTGATTCACCCCCCTCTTATTATTGCAAGTGTTAAAAAAGATTTAAATTTGATTTGTTTACATAAATTTTAAATTCAAAACATAAAGGTCACTTTTATGTAGTCGAAGTTGAATATCTTTATTTGTGTTTACAATTTCCTATAGAAAGTGTGAGACATTTTGTGCTTTTACCCATATAACATACAAATAAAAGTATCTATTATATAAAATTAGGAAACCTTGATGATAAAATAAGGCCTCATAATTTTTTTTACTACAATGTATCATAATGTGTATGTATCCTACGATACACTATAAAATCAACTGATACAACATATATTATCAAAGTTCAAAATTAAATAATGCATACACACTAGTGGGCATTAGAAACCCCACAAAACTAAAAAATTTAAAGGTGAACCTAATTCATTGAGAATTTGATCAATCATGAACATTATTTAAATAAGGTATACATATATTCTATTATATATAGTGAATACTTCACTACAATACTAATACATATTTCTTAAGAGTATACAATGTACAAGATTAATAAATAAATAAAAAATGTTTATTATTCTAGTTATATATCTCCATAATTGCATACACCTCTCTAATGTATTCCAAAAACTCACACAATGTCATATAAATCCTTATCTAGAGAATTATCTTCTAGGTTTCACCTTGGTGCCTAAACTAGATAACATTTCCATGAAACCACAATCTTGATCTATAACTACACAAAGTAAATGAAATCATTTAATCAATTTGGCCTATCCTATACTTTTTTCCCATGTTAATTTTTCACAAATATTCATACTATGATTCACATTTTCATATAAAAGTATAGTTGTTGCATTCAATTATAACAATTTCCATGTGAAATTAAAAATCATGAAATCTATGAATTCACATCTACACAGACATCTAGCAAGGAATCTACTATAATTAATCACTCATTCTAATACATGCAAAAAATTAAGAATCATTCTATCATTATTGTGGATCATAAAATATTTTTTTATTTTCTAAGGCATTTTTGAATATTAGTAGCCTAATTGAAAGGCTATATAAATGTAATAATTTTATTAACACTACTAAAATATGTTGTTAGCTAGAGAAACTATTAGATGATTATGTTAGATAAATAGATATTCATACCCTCTCTATCAACTATTACACATTGTTCAATAACTATTGCACATACCCCCAAAACTATTGATTTCACATGCTTGGACAATGGTACAATACATTCTACATGAGATCAAGCTTTGGAAAAATAATACCTTAGCCAAACCCTATACAATTTTTAATGCAACTTTAGTATATTCATAAAAACCCTCCCGGAATAACTAAAAGGGCTGAATTTCACCTTTTTTTGACAATATTATCTCATTTTCACACTTAAATCATTAAAAAATACTATCAACATAGTAATCTAAATGGAAATTCTAATTATCACACTACTGTAGGTCTACAATTGGTATATTGCATGAAAACCAATCACACCATAGCCATTGAGATATGATGAGCCACCCATAGAAATAGTTGGAATTTCATATGAATTATTCAACTTCCATAATGTCTCTTAGTCTCCACTATAAATACATCTCTAATAATAATAGAAGTGACGAGTTAGAAGGATATATAGAAGATAGGAAATAATGGCCATACATATTTCTCAAGAGTTACTTATGTACAAGATGAATAAATAATTAAATCTTATTTACTATTTTGATTATTTATCTCTCTATTTGTATATCAAAGGTGTCTGCACACACAAAGCTTGATTGAGATTATCATTTAGATATTTTTTCACTAGGTTTCATATTGAGCCCTAGGCCAACAAGGTTTTCCTCACAACAACAATATGGATTATCTTGGTGATTTTTTAAGAACCAAACTTAATCTCAGTCCTTACCTATGAATTTTCCACAACTCAATCATCAACGAGGTTGAGGATTGGCCAACACTTAAGTAAAGTACTTAGTACCTCAATTTTTCTCTTTGGGATCTGTGAGACCTAGGAGGGTAATCCTATGCATGCTCATAATATTTCTAATGTGGTCAAAAGAATTTCCTCACACAAATGCATTTCCTCAAGAAACTCCCTTCATCAAAGGCTTGGAAAACCTCAGGTGAAAGTGTTATTTGTTTCAAGGAATGTGTTTACATACTGAAAGCTGGGGTAGTGTAATTTAGAATATGTTATGAATTTGTCTTCATCTTGAATCTTAGGCTAGATTCATTACTAGCTCATTGGCCATGAGATAAAATAATAAAACAATCAGTGCCCTATTTGAGGAAAAAATGGATTCATAGCTTGCAATCAATTAGTAATACAATTATGATTGAACATCTAAAATTAATGGACTATTAGTATGCCACTTTGTAACATCTAACTCACTATGTTTCAAAATATTGCTTCCTTACCAAATCCTATATCCCTTTCCTATAAACTGATAACCTCATTTAAGCATTTAATCAATTCACTAAACTGAAGCATAAAACAAACTCATCCATTCGATGGAAATGACAGAAGACAAACAAAATTATACTTAATAACTTTATTCATAATTTAGAAGAAAGATACAAATGAGAGCAATATTTTCAAACTTTCTTTCCATTACTGATATTTACTTTGTAAAACCATATTTAATATCTTCATATAGTATAACTTTCCCCCTAGATTAGCTTTTGATATATTTTCTAATGTATCTATTTACATTCTATTTTCTCTAAGAGCATAACATTCAACTTGACCTATTCTAGACTCAATTTTTGAACTCTCTTAAATCATCCATGAAATCCCCTTTATAAATAGGGGAGCAACAAGCATCTGACTGAATTACAATTTAATTTTCATTTTAGTTCATTTCAAAAACCTAATTTCATCTAATTCCTCAAAGAACTCCCTAGGCGATTTCTTACACAATCATTTGGGAATAGGGGAGGACAAAAAGCAAAAAACATGTGTAGGATACCACTAGTCACTATCACTGCATTCATTGTTGAAATAAAAAAGATTCCATATCATATCAGCCAGAGGACTTCCACATCAGCATGGAAGAGCAAAAGACAAACCATGGACATACTAAAACAAATACCTCCTATACAAAGACCATGATGTCATCAAAAACAAGGTGGTGACCCTATTCAAAGTCATCAACATTAGAGAATACCTGATCACTCCTTGTCCTTGATGAAATTGGAGGGACCATCACCACATTGTCATCAGAGCTCACATATGACACTAGAGAAAGGAGGTATTGGCCATATCCTGAATCAGTGTCACCTTTAGTGTTTGAAGGAGTATCAAAAGGCACAATAGGAGAATTGTGTTTTCCCAGGTAGGCCCTATGACTTTTACCTTTATTCCTAGCCTTCTTCACTAGCTGAGCTAGTTCCTTGCCTTTGTACTTGACCATTTCTCTTGGAATGGTCCTGCTTCTCAAGTTGTACGTACTCTACACAATTGATTTATTCTATGAACTCTAGCCCTCCTTTTACCCTTTGAAACCTCAGGAGATCCTAGGCTTCCTACTTAGTTATATCCTTATGATACTCAAATACATTGAGTCAGCTAGACCTTCTAATAGGCTGAATTGTCACACCAGTTTTCCCCATTTCCAGAACAAGCATAATTTAACAATTCAAGACAAAGCTATAGGGAGACACACCTATAAACCCAGGCAATTGTAACCAAACCAACACATAAATTTCTAACTAGACCAGAGAACCCAATTTAAAACCAACTTACTCAGGGCAAGAACACTCAATATTCAACTCAAGAAAAAAAAGCAATAGCCTCTTACTCTTCTTCACACTTTGCTTTACATTCACTACAGACAAGAAAGATGGTGAAAATGAACAACGATCAACCTACATTAAATAGACAATTGGAGCATGCTGAATTAATGATTCAAGAACTCCTCATGTGAGTGAGTGGATAACTTAACATCTCATATTTTAATTTGGGCCGTTGATCTTAAAACAATTAAAACTTCATCTAAGGTGTCCATGAGCATAATTTTTTGACCATTAGCAACTTGCTCCTAGAAAACATCATTTTTCCTTTTACTTTATGCGAGGTCCCCAAAATTATGCAACGTTGCCCTTTCATCAATAGCAATCGTCTATGGCGGATGCATCTCATCCTTCATTGGCCTCATCAGTGATGTACACAGCCCCACGATGAAATCTCAACCCTTGGATTTGCAGCCCATTCCTTGATCATGTTCATCGCACATTGCTAATTCAAACTTTTCACCTTGGCTCCTATTAGTGATAGGAGATGTATTGAAGAAATCAGATTTAGACATGTACACCTACATGAAAATCAATAGTACAAGAAACATTGCACGTAAGATCTTATCATATTGGCGAAAGAAAACTCTCAAAGAATACCATCACCCATCACTAATCTAGAACTTAAGCTTTGAAATGTATCTGCAATGAGCATTAAAACATGAGGTCATCACTCATCGCTAATTTTCCTTATATAGTTTGCAAGAAATTAGCAATGAGAGGATTTACATAGTTACAAAGTGTATCATGTATCGCTAATGTGGAACTTTGCACTTAAAAAATATCCGCGATACATGATGAAAAATAAGAACATAAGGCCAAGGGCATCACTCATCGCTATTACAATTTTGAAGGCTTAAAAGCCATTAGTGATACACGATCCCTCAAGGAACATCGCTCATCGCACATTCAATTTTAGAGCTCTGACAACTATTTGTGATGAGAGATATCAAAGAAATACTATTCATCGCTCGTCGCTGATGTGAGACATACATTTGTAAAAGATCAGTGATGGGTGATAAAAATATGATGGTCATTGGGACCTAAGTAAAAACCCTAAGAATGTGCATTTAAGTTGTTCTAATGAAGGAGACCCTCGAGCATGACATGAGAAAATGGGCTTGAAAACTTCTAAGTCACAAAATGCAAAGGATGTAAAGGCCAAAAAAGGCCCTTAACTTAACCTTATAATTGTTTTAGAAATTTAGAGCTAGGCGGTAGGGACCGGTCACTTGATGACAGTGATAGACATAAGAGAGTTTTAAAAATGACCGAAAACGGGAAACATGAAGCCAATGAACAAATAGAATGTTATAAGAAATTATAAGAAACAAAACCCTAAACCCTCATATAAGAACCCTACATCTAGATGTAACAAAGATTTGAGATGGAATAAAAAATTTCAGGGTTCAATATGGGCACTACAAATTTTGCAAAATTGAAAGTGCCATCAGATCCACATAAAATTAAAATAAAAATCAAACCTTTAGGGAACTAGTCCCATCTTCCACTTTCATCACAAGTTGATTTTGTAAAAGTGTAATCACTTTAAAATAAAAATCAAACGTTTAGGGAACTAGTCCCATCTTCCACTTTCATCACAAGTTGATTTTGTAAAAGTGTAATCACTTTGGTATTATACCTATGTATGTAACAAAGTTCATTATATTAAATTACAACCAACTACAATGCTTTGACATTAGAAATCATGAATTTCCTTAATTTTTATTTACATTGAAATCAAGAAATAAATCCAACATGTTTGATCATAATTGTCCTAGTGCAAGAAAACTTATCAAACACTCTATAAATTACTTACATGTTCATAACTTATTGTCTAATGAGATATTTTTAAATACTAAAATATTAGTAGAAACACTAAGAGTGTGATAGAAAATTACCATCATCTAGTCATCTACAATTAAGTGAATTTAAAATAATATATATATATATATATAACATTAGGGTTAGTGCAGAGTCATGGGGGTGCAAACTAGGCCTCTAAGTGGCGATGAAAATTCAGAAAATTAGAGTTAGGCAACTTGACATAAAATTTTGAATAGGTTATTAACATAATTTGAAAAATATGTAAGAACAAAAGTTGTAGCAAATTGAATGTAGTTTCTAGGCTACTAGTCCTTTTTTGGAAAAAAGAAAATTTGTTTTGAGAAAATTTGAAAGTTCAATGCAGTGGTACTAAATTTTCAAGAAAAAGATAAGAAGCAGGTGCATGTCTGACCACCCTAAGTACAAGAAAAAAAATATTTTTTTCAAAAAAATTCAATATAAGTAGAGGACACATGCTTAGATGTGCCGGATTTTTTTTTGTATTTTTTTCCATGTAAATAATTAGTTATGATTTTTTTAATAGAACTTTTCAGAATTATTAAAATGTCTGTGTTTGATCACCATAACTTGGTCAAAAATTTATGAAATTCATTTTTTAAAATCCTATAGTATGTGAAGCATAGAATGTGGTGCATCTTGTTGATTCAAAAAATGTTAAGTAGTTTGAAAGTTATAGAATTTTTTCAATTAGCCTATCAATCAGGACTTTAGACGTAATGTAGGAAGAAAATCAATAATAATTATTTATTAAATTCAAAATAAGAAAAAAGTTATATTGGTAAAAAGCTGGAAATTTTCTCTATAAACACTTTTTGTTTGATGAAATTTAGATCAAAAAAAGTTGTCAACCACAAGGGAAAACTTTCAAAAACTAAGCAAATTTTCAAAACACATTTTTTGGGTTGACTTTCTAGATCAGGCAATCCCGAACCAAATCCAAAACCAATATCCATTTTGGTTTGGTAATACCAAACCAAAACGGGTATCCGTTACTTGTCTTATTTATAATACATAATATTATATAATATGTATTATATATTATATATTATATATTATATATTATATTATAATATACATTATTATATTATATATTATTATTATATATTGTTATATTATATATTGTTATATTATATATTGTTATATTATATATTATATATTATATATTACTATATTATATATTATATTAATATTATGTAATATATATTATATAATATATTTAATACATAGTATATATTGTATATTTCTTGATGTGTGGCCAATTCACAAGAGATAGAGAGAGGGAGAGAGAAATACCTGAGAGGGAGTGAGAGACCTGAGAAGGATGGGGAGAGAGAGCAGAGAGAGAGATAGATGAGAGGGAGAGAGGGAGGGAGAGAGTCCAAGAGAGAGAATTGAGAGAGAGGGGGGGCCTTGAGAGTAAGGGTGAGAGAGAGAAAGAGAGAAATAATTGAGGAGAGAGAGAGAGATAGAGAGAGAGAGAGAGAGTTGAGAGAGAGAGAGAGACATTTGAGAGGGAGAGAGGGAGGGAGAGAGAAATACTTCAGAGGGAGAGAGGGAGAGAGAGAGAGACTTAAGAGGGATAGAGGGGGAGAGAGAGTCTTGAGAGAGAGAGAGAGAGACTTTAGAGGGAGGGAGAGAGAAAGACTTGACCTAGGGAGAGAGAGAGAGAGAGACTTGAGAGGGAGAGAGGGAGGGAGAGAGGAAGCTCTAAGAAACTTGAGAGAGAGAGAGAGGGAGGGAGGGAGAGAGGAAGCTCTAAGAAACTTGAGAGAGAGAGAGAGGGAGGGAAGGAGGGACCTAAGAGTGAGAGGGAGAGACAGATAAAGAGTTGAGACAAAGAGAGGGAGGGAGAGACAAAGAGAGAGGGGGAGAGAGAGAGAGAGGGAGAGAGGGAGAGACCTGAGAGAGAGGGAGAGACTTGAGAGGAAGAGTGTTTTCTAGAGTTGGGACCCTATAGAATAAGAAGTGATACAACCATCAAACAAAACCATTACAACTCAATTCAACATTCATGCCATTAAAACCTTCAAGATTAATAACATGTCATTATATCATTCATGTAAAAGGTATAAAATCATCATGAATAAGAATCATTATCTTTAAATCATGATACATAACCAAGAACATTATGTACACCAAATGGGTTTGATGCAAATTTCAAACAAAATCCTGATGTAAAGGGTACTCCCCTCCACCCAAAAACTCAACACAAAGACAAGTTCTATAGGCAAGCTCCACCCAAATTCAACATTCAACAGAAAACAAGATTGCAAGAAAAAACTTTAGGTTTATTTATTAAATGCACATTACAATAAATGGCCTTTCGTGGCCTCACACCTTGGAAACCTTCATTCCCCTTTCACCCTTTACACAAGCACTCTTCACAAACACTCCAATCTCTTTATCTGGTTCTCGATCTCTAATTAAATTTTGATCTGTAACATTTATTTTTGCTCTTCTATGCATCCCATTTCCCATCCAATTACAAATTTAACTCTCTTTACCCACACATAGTGATTTTATAGATATATTTATTTACTTCTAATTCTATATTCTACTCTCATCAGGCTTTATCTCCAGCCGTGATGACTCTCCACTCTCTCTACCACACAAATCTATTCATCACCTTTCATTTGAATTTGCTATCAACTTGTAGACATAACTCAGCCTTTTAGCTCACATCAACCTCTATTCATGGTGCAACCTCCATCAGATATGGTGCAATCATCACCAAAACCTTTCTCTTCTGTTGTGTGGTTCCTCACTCACCAATTTGGCATAAGTTTAGCCCTTGCAATGCCTCCTCCTTGCACACCTCTAACTCTCACGCAACCCTATGTTCTTTGGTGCATCCCATTCACTTATGCACAACCCCCCTCGTCTTCAATGTTTGTTGTATTTTATTAGAGGATCCCTTCATTGTTTCTAAAGGTGAAGAGGCATCAATAAAATATCACTTCTGGTTTCACTTGAATAATAAATTGACCTCATTTCACCGGTCACTTCACATTCATTCTTTCCCTCTTCTTTTTAAAACCGTGACCCCTTGTATTTCATTGATTCACCTTTTCATTGAAGATACAAAGTCATCTTTAAACATTCATTTCAAATATTCTAGATCATAATGTGATTGGCCTATTGACTTATGTGCAAGTCCTCCTCCATTAAATGCAACACTTCCATGTTTAATTAAATTTTTATATAAATAAGAAGTCACCCTTGTTTTAAAAGAAATCAAATATGGCTATTAATCTCCCATAACAAAAGAGAACCATGAAAGAAAAGATAATTTTTATATAAATGATTAAATTAGCATCCTCTATAGCTACCCCATCATGGATCAACTGGAAAAAGGTACAAGATATTGGCTCTACACTAGCCAATTTGCAAATGTTGAAGAATTTCCTTGTACATGCTTCTATGTTGATTCATTACCAAATCTCGAGCTTTACAAAACTAAAGAAGAGAGGAGATAAACTAAAACCAAAACCAAAACTGAAAAATAAACTACAAGCTCTTTTTGGGTGATGTTGATTGCACATGCACTAGGGTGCTCATGCATTAGACACACCAGGTAGAAATATTGTGAGCATATGCTCACAATGGTCTAGATTTGAGTGATAGAATCACTCTTTCAAGTTGACATAAACTTGCATCGAACTCCTTTGTTATCCAAGTATAGTAAATCAATCCTTCTTCCACCTTTTGTAGAATTTTTCTGGAACACACACCACTTCTCTCCAACAACACAACATCTTCCTCTTCTTCCCCCTCATGGACTTATGTCCACCAAAGCCTAACCTCCTCCACCAAATTATTTCCACACTTCTCTTCTCCTTTGTGGGTTCAAACCAACCTCTAACCATCCACCTCCACCAAAACCTTGTGACATCCTCCATAATTTTTACTAACAAATATGTAGCATCTACAACACACTCTTGTCTTCTATCCAGCTCACTTTTTACTACTATATTTTAAAACAAAATAACATCACATAATTGATTTACCTCATTCACTTTCACAACTACAACATCGAACTTCACTGTGATGTCTTCCACCTCATCAGATACAACTTCTCACTCTTCTCCTCTTGCTGCAACATCAAGCTTTAACGCCCACTCTTTCTCAATCATTAGCAACAAATCCTTTTCACCATGCTTTACTGCTACAACCTCTTTGTTGCTCACCTCTATCTTTTCTTCTTCTCTCTTCATGCCTTCTTCATAGCATATCTTGGCTGCTACTTCTTTTATAGGGGCTACATCTTCTTCTTTCCATCTTAGGCTACTATCTTCACTCTTCTTCTTATTCCTCTTTTCGCTATCCTCTTTCAAGAGAACCTTCTTCTTATCACTACTCTTCACCATTTTCCTCTCACTCTTTCCAATACCCTTTTCTACTTTTCCTCAAACCATCTTCTTAAATGCTTGACACAATTCCTCGAGCTTCACCTCATTCTTTCCTACTTCTTCACAAACTATTTGTCCCATATTTTCAATCATCTCATCATCCACTTTATCCCAATACTACTCCCAAAACAATATCTGCATAGGTCTCCTCATGATCCAACCCATTTTTTCTGCTACAATATCACCTCTCAAAATCTATCATCACTCCTCAAGTTTCCTTCATGGCTTCAAGCTCTCACTCTCAGTGTCAAGATTCTTCACACACCTGCAATAACTCTCACGAGCTTCCTCACAATCACTTCACACACTTTCCACTAAGTGTGAGTTGCCTCTCCATTGATGATCTGCTCACACAACACTCACAGGTCCTAGTGGATCCTTTCCACCCTCAAGACTACCAGCTATGATACCAATTGATGCAGAGGGTACTCCCCTTTTCCCAAAAACTAAACACAAACATAGGTTCTACAAGCAAGCTCTGCCCAAATTCAATATTCAACAGAAAACTAGATTGTAGGCAAAAACTTTAGTTTTATTTATTAAATGAAAATTACAATAAATGGCCTTTTGTGGCCTCACACCTTGGAAACCTTCATTCCCCTTTCACCCTTCACACACACACTCTTCATAAACACTCAAATATATTTATCAGGTTCTTGATCTTAGATCAAATTTTGATCTCCAACATTTATTTATGCTCTTTTATGCATCCCATCTCCCATCGAATTGTAAATTTAACTCTTTCTTTACCTGAACACTATGATTTTTTGGCTATGTTTATTCACTTCCAATTCTATATTCTACTCCCATTGGGCTTTACCTCCAGCCTTGATGACTCTCCACTCTCTCTCTACCATGCAAATATGTTCATTACCTTTCATTTGAATTTTCTATCAACTTGCAGACATAACTGTACATTTTAGCTCCCATCGACCTCTATTCATGGTGCAACCTCCCTTAGTTATGGTGTGATTAGAACCAAGACCTTTCTCTTTTATTGTGTGGTTCCTCACTCATCAATTTGGCATAAGTGCAGCCCATTCAACGCCTCCTCCTTGCACACCTCTAATTCTCATGTATCCCTCTATTCTTCGGTGCATCCCCTTCACTTATGCATATCCCCCCTCATCTTCAAAGTTTGTTGTCTTTTGTTAGAGGATCCCTTCATTTTTTTTGAAGGTGAAGAGGTGCCAATCAAAGATCAATTGTGGTTTTCACTTGAATAATAAATTAACCTCATTTCACTGGTCACTTCACATTCACTATTTCCCTCTTCTTTTTAAAATCATGACCCCTTGTATTTCACTGATCCACCTCTTCATTGAAATGCAAAGCCATCTTTATGTTGGAATATGGTCAACACTCCCCTCAAGATTTGTGACATGGAATAACTGCCTCCCGTGGATCCGTTAACACTGGCAATTGTATCAAGCATTAACAAGTCAATCTTTTTATGCAACAACAACTATGGGCCAACAATTGGTATCAGAGCCAAAGGTGTTGTGTTCGAATCCCCTTAGGTAATGTTGAGGGGGAGTTTGTTGGCAGATGGTCAGTGCTCCCCTTGAGATTCATCACATGGACTAATTGCTTCCCATGGATCCATTAACTCTGGCAGTTGTATTCGACATTAACATGTCGATTTTTTGGTGAAATGACAACTATGGGCCAACACTTTAAACTTTCATTTCAAAGATTCCAGATCATAATGTGATTGGCCTACTAAGTTATGTGAAACTCATCCTCCATTAAATGCAACGCTTCCATGTTTAATTAAATTTGTATACAAATAAGAAGTCAACCTTGTTTTCAAAGAAATCAAATATGGTTATTAATCTCCCATAACAAAAGAGAACCATGAAAGAAAAGATGCTTTGTATGCAAATAATTAAATTAGCATCATCTATAGCTACCCCATCATAGATCAACTGGAAAAAGGTACAAGAGATTGGCTCTACACTAGCCAATTTGCAAATGTTGAATAATTCCTTATCCATGCTTCTATGTTGATTAATTTCCAAAACTTGAGCTTCACAAAACTAAAGAAGAGAGGAGATAAACTGGAACGAAAACCAAAACTAAAAAATAAACTAAAAACTCTTTTTGGGTGATGCTAATTGTGCATGTGCCCGAAATCCTTAGAAGACATCAAGATACATGTTCATTAGATTGTTCATGTGAAATCTATACAATAATTATGAACAAATAAGACATCAATCAACCATGATGCATGAATAAACACTATATATGAAAAAACACTAAATTAATAGATTATTTAATATTTATTACTAAATTTTTGTCTCATCATTATACTATTATATTCATAAATTCAACACTAAAAATATCCGAGTATGTGCAGGATCATCATGGAAAAAACAGGCCCTTAAGTGGCAAAAAATTCAGAAAAATTAGAGTTAGGAAACTTGATGTAAAAATTTGAATAAGTTATCTATATTATTTCAAAAATATGTAAGAATAGAATTTGTATCAAATTGAATGTAGTTTCTAAACTACTATGTTTATTTTAAAAAAAAAAAACAATCTATTTGGTGAAAATTTGAAATTTCAATGTAGTAGTACTTAAATTTTAGGGAAAACATAAGAGGTAGGTGTCTATCTGACCACCCTAACCACAATAAAATAATAATATTTTTTATAATATTTTAGATATAAGTAGAGAACTCATGTTTGGATGTGATGCATATTTTTTTGTAATTTTTTTCCAAGTAAATAATTAATTATGCATGTTTTATTACAACTTTTAAAAAATAAAAAAACTTTTATATCTAACCACCTTAACTTGGTCAAAACTTCATGAAATTCATTTCTTTTTTTCTTAATCCTATAGTATGTGAAGCATAGAATGCGACACATGTTTTGGATTCAAAAAATGTGATATTCTTTGAAAGCTATAGATTTTTTTCAATTAGCCTATCAATTAGGACTTTAGTTATAATTCAAATAGAAAATAAATAATAATTATTTATTAAATTCAAAGTAAAACATAATTTATATTGGTGGAAAGCTGAGAATTTCCTTTAAAAACCATTTTTGTTTCATCAATTTTGGGTAAAAAAAAAGTTGTCAGCCACATGTACCCTACAAAAACCCATTATATTGCCACTTTTTGGCCCATCATGATCCTACACATACACATCCATCCAACCAAATTCTTTATAAAATATCCATCCAACAAAATTCTTTATAAAATATCCATCCAAGATCAATTTTTTAATAAAAATAAGATCATTGTCTTTATAAATTTTTGCAGCTCTTAGTTGCATCTCTTCATGTCTTTTTGTTTTCTCTCTATATTGGGACTGTCTCCTTTCCTCTAGCCATCGTTGATGCTCATCTAAGTACACTTCCGTAGACCTAACCGCATCAACAACAGTTTGCATTTTTTATGCAAAATGCCTCAATAATTGGTGAACACATTGTTCATTTTGAACAACATTAATTTGATCCTGAATGGTTATAACATTCATATTGACTTGTTCTCGAAACTGAGCACCATCGGATGCAAGTGGTGGAGGTGGGGGGTTATGAGGTGGAGTGGGTGGAGCTAGAGGTGTGGATCCATGATTTAGATATAGTGAACCTGCATTAAATTTGTAATTTCAAAATTTAAGTTACATGTTTAAAAATCCCCTTAAACCATTCAATATAAATGACTTAATTGAATACAAATGAAAAAATGTGTAAAGCTCATTTATGTCTAAGCATGTAAATGAAAAAAAAATAATTGCTAAAGTGATGTGAAATCTCATTTAAAAATACATTAAATTTTTACCTTGGTGCAATGTTGAAGTGTTAACCTCCAAATTGATTCAACAAAGGTGGAAGTGTTAAGCTCCAAATTTCCAATACTCAGTGAATCTATATACATAGTTAGTAATGGTTAAACAAAACCTATCCCTCCAGCCATAGGGAAATGGGAAAAGTTAATGGGTAATAATTGATGGTCTGTGCAAGAGGCTATCATACAATATGATACAATATGATATCCTCCTATATAGCCCATTGATTATTACCCATTAACTTTTCCCATTTCCCTATGGTTGTAGGGACAATTTTTATCTGGTCAGTACTAACAATGGATCTAGATTCACCAAGTATTGGAAATTTAGAGCACTTCCAACAAAGATCCTTTCTATTTTGAGAGCTAAGGAGAGTAAAAAATAATTAAAAAAATAAAAAACAATTTATTTAGCAAAGAAATACTAACTTAAGAATAAGAAACAAAGCAAGAATTTAAGAAACATGAGAATAAGTGATAAAGAAGAAGGAAAAATAGACAAGAACGTAAAGTATAAAAAAATGTAGAAAGGGGGTAATGAAGGTTCAATTTTATGTTTTTTTTTGTTTTCCACTAACTAGGGTTTCAATTCTTTTTGTAAGTTTAGATAGAAATGAAAAAAATGAATAGAACTAAAAAGAATGCATAAAAAAACATAAATTAATCACTAATTAGCAAAAAAAAATAGAAAAAAATATAAAAAACACATACCTGTAACTCATTGGAGGTCATTGGAGGTCATTGGAGGTCACTGGAGGTCACTAGAGGTCGTGGAAATGAGGCAGGGTTTAGGTTATAAAGTCCTCAACAAAATGGATATCTATTTTTAAATAGATATACATTTCATATAACATTATATTATATTCCCACGAGGCTTCAAATCCAATAAAATTAATAATGGATATTCGTTTATTAAACAATAAATTTATTGTATATAAATATACAATAGTATATTTCACATATACTATTATTATTGTGGCATAGAAAAATGGACCTCTTGCTTGACATGGGAATAATTCATGATAAATTAGACTTAAGGAGGCCTTGATTTAGTGGCATTTTATGCATCCACACTAGGTCTTGGACCCTTGTAAACTGAATAAAATGCATTTAACGATGTCTTGTGAAACTGTTGTAAAGTGTTGTAAAGGACTTTCACGCTTTTCTAGACTTAATGAACCCACTTCTCCCTAATTAAACATTATAAAATGTGTTTAATAACATTATCATATCAATTTAGAAGGTTTTTGAATCAAACTTAATGATAAACTAGTGTTGTAATGTGTCTTGCACATTCACATTGGTTCTTGTGCCTTCCTAGGCTATGTGGACCTCATTTTAGTGATGTAAAGTGTATTTAATTACACTTTCACATTGAGTTTTGTGTCCCAAGCCCTAATTGACCTTTACATCATCACTAATAGGCCCCTATTAACCCATATTGCGCATCTCAAGGCAATATTTGATAAAATACTTGACAAAGTTGTAATTTAAACCTTATTTCCTTATCTCCTAGTATTTTAGCTATCAAAATGGCCCCTGTGGGACCCATTTTCCATCCATGGTGAATCAGTCCCATCCAGGTGGGACCCATTTTCCATGGGTAGTGAATGAGTCCCATTTGGCCCAATTTTGACCTTTGAGTAGGAAAAATTAAAATTTAAGTTTATTATTTTCACATGTCGGCCTAAGGGATCCAATTTTTGGGCTAATAAGGTGGATTCCATATAAAATCACCTCTCTAAACCCTAAATGACATCCATTCTTCATTATTCATCCATCATTCTTCCATCTCAACTCAAGCAACTTACAGTTTCATCATTTCAAGTCACCAAGATATCAATTTTTAGACCTTCAAGGGCAGATCCTTCATGTTTTGTTGTAGAATTTCAAGGTCAAACATCATGGAAAGGTAATCGAATCTATTATTACATGTTTCATTCCATTCTTTCATAATTTTGGTTTAATTACCTAAAAGATGTTTGACCAAGGCCCCCATGCCCTAACATTCAACATTTCTCTCTCTTACCTTGTGTGTTTGCAGATTTAGGTCTCTTAGAAGCTTGGAAATCATTAAGAATAAAGTTTCAAGGTTTCTCAAGCCTTCCCTTCAATGTCCAAGTGAAAATATCAACAAAAACTTACTTTCAGGTTCAAAAATTAGAGTTTCAGAAGTGGGCGCTTGTAGAGAATCAAAGTGCAGACTGAGAGCTTTGGATTCCACCTTTGAATATTTATAAATTCAAAACTAGACTCATTCACCATGGGTGGTGAATGAGTCCCACTCCATGGTCACTTTTTTGTTTTCTACATTTTTAGATACCCTTTTATCTAAAACAGGTTCCATAACAGTTTTGCAAAGCTGAGACTGATTCACCCAGAATGGTGAATGAGTCCCAGTAGGCCAAATTTCCACCATTAGTAGCATTTCAAGTTTCATTTCCAGCATCCTTCTAGATCCTAGGTGCACACTTTTTGTTTGGTTCATTTCTATTTAGTTTTCAATTCATTTATTGGTGTTTTCTGCATATCACAATCTATTTTTAAACAAGTTATATTTCCTAGGTTTTGCATACTTAATTAATCAATTTCATCACCTATTTGCATTTAGATCATTTCATCTAGACATAATTCCATCATACATTCCCTTATTTGAGTGAACCAAATTGATTTTTTATGAGGTTGATCTCTCTCTGTTTAGGTGAAACATCTTAAGAGTGCAAGAGTAGCCTATAAACCTCATGCCTAAAAATTTGTGGTTCAATTATATATATTAAATATATTATATTATATATATTATAATATATAATATATATATATATATAATATATTATATTTAATATATAGTCTCCCTTTGAAAACAAGGGAGGGTTCATCCTCAACAAAATGGATATCCATTTATAACGCATATCCATTTGTAAAGGATATCTGTTTTCTCTATAATAAATTTATTATATATAAATATACTATAATATATTTCATATATACTATATATTAAATATATTATATATTATATAGTCTCTATTAAATATATTATATAATATATTTAATCATTATATAATAAAGAGAGGGAGAGTGAGGGAGAGAGGGAAAGAGAGGGAGAGGGAGAGTTGGAGACAAATAGAGAGAGGGAGGAGGGAGAGTGGGAGAGAGAGGGAGAGAGGGAGAGAGGGAGAGTTGGAGAGAGGGGGAGTGGGAGAGGGAGAGGGAGAGGGAGAGAGGGAAAGACCTGATAGAGAGAGAGATGGATAGTGAGAGAGAGAGGGAGAGAGAGAGATAAAGAAAGGGAGATAGGGAGAGGGAGAGAGTGGGAGAGAAGTAGAGAGAGAGGGAGAGAGAGAAAGAGGGAGAGTGGAAGAGAGAGAGTGGGTTTAAGGAGAGAGGGAGAGTGGGAGAGATGGAGAGAGGGAGAGGGAAATACCTGAGAGGAAGAGAGGAAGAGTGGGAGAGAGGGAGAGTGAGTGTGAGATGGAAATACCTAAGAGGAAGAGAGGGAGAGTGGGAGAGAGAGAGTGGGAGAGAGGGAAAGACTTGAGAGGAAGAGAGGGAGAGTGGGAGAGAGTGGGAGAGAGGGAGAGAGAGAGTGGAAGAGAAGGAGAGATGGAAAGACCTGAGAGGATGAGAGAGAGAGAGAGAGAGAGAGAGAGAGAGAGAGAGAGAGAGAGAGAGAGAGAGAGAGAGAGAGAGAGAGGGGGGGAAGAGGGAGAGTGGGTAAAGGGTTTAGGGAGAGAGGGAGAGAGGGAGAGTGGGAGAGAGGGAGAGAGGGAGAGTGGGAGAGAGGGAGAGAGGGAGAGAGAGGGAGAGGGAGGGAGGGAGAGGGAAAGACCTAAGAGGAAGATAGGGAGAGTGGGAGAGAGAGTGGGTATAGGGATAGATGGAAAGACCAAAGAGGAAGAGAGGGAGGGACAGAGGGAGAGTTGGACAGAGGGACAGAGAGCGAAGGAGAAAGGGAGAGAGGGAAAGACCTGAGAGGAAGAGAGGGAGAGTGGGAGAGTGGGAGAGAGGTAGAGTGGGAGAGTGGGAGAGTGGGAGAGAGAGGAGTGGGAGAGAGGGAGAGTGGGAGAGTGGGAGAGAGAGAGATACTTGAGAGAGAGAGTGGGAGAGAGGAAGAGAAGGAGAGTGGGAGAGAGGAAGAGAAGGAGAGTGGGAGAGAGAGTGGGTTTAGGGTGTAGGGTTTAGGGAGAGAGGAAAAGATCTAAGAGGAAGAGAGGGAGAGAGGAAGAGTGGGAGATATGGAGAGAGTGGGGGAGAGGGAGAGAGGGAGAGTGGGAGAGAGGGAGATATGGAAAAACCTTATTGGAAGAGAGGGAGAGAGGGAGAGAGGGAGAGAGGGAAAGTGGGAGAGAGAGTGGGTTTAGGGTTTAGGGAGAGAGGGAGAGAGAGAAAGACCTAAGAGGAAGAGAGGGAGGAAGAGAGGGAGAGGGAGAGAGGGAGAGTGGGGGAGAGAGAGAGTGGGAGAGAAGGAGAGAGAGAGAGAGGGAGAGAGGGAAAGACCTGAGAGGAAGAGTGGTAAAGAGGGAGAGAGAGAGTGTGAGAGAGGGAAATACTTGAGAGGAAGAGAGGGATGGAGGGAGAGTGGGAGAGATAGAGAGTGGGAGAGAGGAAGAGGGGGAGAGTGAGAGAGAGTGGGCTTAGGGAGAGAGGGAAAGACCTGAGAGGAAGAGAGGGAGAGAGGGAGAGGGAAAGTGGGAGAGAGGGAGAGTGGGAGAGAGGGAGAGAGAGAGGGAGAGAGGGAAAGCCCTAAGAGGGAGAGTGGGAGAGAGAGATGGTTTAGGGTTTAGGGTTTAGGGAGAGAGGGAAATACTTGAGGAAGAGAGGCAGGGAGAGAGGGAGAGAGGAAAAGACATGAGAGGAAGAGGGTGAGAGTGGGAGAGAGGGAAAGACCTAAGAGGAAAAGAGGGATCAAGGGAGAGTGGGAGAGAGAGAGAGTAGGAGAGAGGAAGAGGGAGAGAGAGTGGGTTTAGGTTTTATGGTTTAGGGAGAGAGGGAAAGACCTGAGAGGAAGAGAGGGAGAGAGGGAGAGAGATAGGGAGAGTGGGAGAGTGGGAGAGAGGGAGAGTAGGATAGTGGGAGAGAGGGAGACTGAGAGAGAGGGAGAGAGGGAAAATGGGAGAGATAGAAAGTTCTAAGAGGGAGAGAGGAGAGTGGGATAACATATATTATTGATTTATTATATTATATATTAATATAATATTAATATATATATTATAATAATATAATATTAATATATAATAAATATTAACATCTAATAAATATATATATCATATATCATAAGAAATAGTAAATCTTAGAATTCAAATAATGGATATATGTTATGAATGGATTTTCATTTTGTTTGTTACAGGTTATACACTTGGACAAGCAACAATATATATTAATATATATTGTATATAATATAATATTAATATATAATAACTATATAATATATAAATACATATAATAAATTAATATCATATTAATATATAATATATAATATATATTAATATATAATATATAATATATATTGGGTTGGGGCCCTAGCTCGGTTGGCTAAATCTTTCCTGTTGCAGGAGGTTGGTCATGAGGTCTAGTCTCCCCCACCCCCATGGTACCGGAGGGTGTGTCGCGCCAGCGCCGCCGGTCACGTTAAAAAGTTTACCCAACGCACTGCAGTTTATATGGGGTCGTGCTACCCGATTCCTGTAGTCTAAATATATATATATATATATAATATATTAATATATAATATATAATATATATTAATATATATTATTTATTAATATATAATAATTTAACATAGTATATTAATATATAATAAAAATATATATTATGACATTATAATTTATAAGACTAGAGGTAACGGATATCCATTTTGTAAGTTATATAAAAAACAAAAATGGGACTATTTTGAGTATTTCAACGGTCCCTACATTCTTTCTTTCGCAAAATTCTCGTGGTTTTTGTATGCATTAGAAAAAAATCATCTTTTCAAAAAAATTCTAACACTCTTTTTGGAATTCCAATCATTTGTGTGTTTTTTTTGTTTGTGCGATGGGGAGCAATAGTTGATGTAAGAGAAAAAGTAAACGAAAATTTACAATAGATCAAATTCAAGCATATAGAGCAAGAGCTAGAGAAATTCATTGGAAAAGAAGACAAGGTATATAAAATATTCAAATTGAAGCTTCTTCTAAACCATTAAATGTTAATTCAAGTGAAGATGAAAAAGAAATTCAAAATATTGAACATCATATTGAAATTGAAAATGAAAACATTGAAATTGAAAATGTGGAAATTGAAAATAAAAATGTGAACAACATTGAGAATGAAAATGTTGTTGAAAATGTTGAAAATGAAATTGTTATTGACATTGAAAATGTTGTTGAAAATGAAATTGTTATTGAAAATGCTGAAAATATTGAAAATAGTGAGGATGAAAATGTTAATAACATTGTACTTGAAAATGAAAATGTTGATAACATTGAAAATGTTGAAAATATTGAAAATAGTGAGAATGAAAATGTTAATAAAATTGTGCTTGAAAATAAAATTTTGATAACATTGAAAATGTTGAAAATGAACTTTGCAAGCTCTCGCCTTGCTCCTCCCGCCCTGCATTTTTCAAATTTTTATCATGCCTATAGGTTCTGGGGAGACCTCTGTCTCTCCCCAACTTGACCCTCTGCCAAATACGAAAAAGATTCGCTCACATGCGCATTCTGGGGATGTGGAGTTTGTCTTGGGCAACTCCAATGCACTTTCTCAATCTCCACCTAGTGGGGACAATGGGGGCTGCTAGGGGGTTGGCTCTTTCAAGACTGGCTGGAAAGATATCCTTTCGAGGTCTAGAAATAGTGCCCTGGAGTCTGTTGGTCTTGAGATTACACTAATAGATGAAGGCACTAAGCTCTACCTTCCTGATGATGTGATGGATGAGTTTTCTGGTTCACTTCACCTAGCTTTTGTGGGAAGATTCTTGGCTTTTCGGCCAACGATTGATATGGTCCATAGATGGGTTAGTGATAAATGGAAGCTAAAGGGCAACGTGTCTGTCTCGACAATGCCTAGTGGTATTTTATTGTTTAAGTTTACTGCTGAGGAGGACTTGGTTCTTGTCCTCTCTGGTACTTGGGCCTATGGTAAAATTTTTATTTCTCTGGCTAAATGGAGACCATGTTTCGACCCCTCGGTGGATCTTACCCGTTCAGCCCCTGTTTGGGTTCATTTGCGTGGCCTTCCACTGGAAATATTTGGATGGATTGGGAACTCCTTTGGTAGCTTTGTGGAGGCGGATGCGGTCACTTTGGAAAAATCCAGGTTGGTGTTTTCCCATTTTTGTGTTAATGTCTCCATTAACAAAGCTCTTCCCAAATTTATCATTCTTAAATCTAAATGGGGGAAGTGGACTCAAGCTCTTGTTTATGAGAATGCCACCCTGTTCTACCAAAAGTGTGGAAAATAGGGTGATGTTATTTCTGACTGCAAGAAGGTTGTTATAAAGGATGCTTCATTGAAGGATAAAAATCATTCCAGCCCTCCAATGTTATAGGATAAACTACTTGACCCAAGCACTAGTGGGGTTGGTGAGTCATTGAAATCGGGTGATTTACATGACTACCCCTTCACTGATGGCTTGAATGAACTACTAAAATCCCCTATCTCAGGGGAAAAGATGGAAACTAACTTAACGATAAGCTGCTCCAAAGGGCTGGATGAGGGTGAAGTCTCTTTTCTAATGGATGTGGATTTGGTGTCAAGTTGCCACGTTCATCAGGGAAAGGAAACATATGGGTCCTTTCCTATGTTTGATGTGTCTGGATTCTACCAAGAAGAAGTTGGATGTCGATGGTGTTGACAATCCTAGATGTGAGACCTCGGTGGATGTTTCGGCCACTTCTCAGTGTTTGGAGGGTGCATTGTTATCCACCCCCTCTAAGTTAGTTCTTACTAACTCATGTATTCCTACTCCTCAACTGGCTCCTACTGAGGACTGTTCTAGGGAGGTAACTAAGTCTGTTATTCTCTCCTTGATCAATAAATCATGTTCTTTGATAGCCCAATCAGAGAGTGATAACTTGGAGGACTGAAAAAACTCAAAAAGGAAAACGAGGAACAAGAAAGTGAATGTTGGATTTGAAAGTAGATTTGGAAGACCTTCAGAGAGATTGTCTAGGAACAAAGCCACGGCTAGGGACATTGCCAATGATAGGAAATATACCCTTGATTTAGCTCACAAAGGTAAGAAATGAAGTTCCTTTCATGGAACATGAGAGGACTAAATAGTCCTCTAAAACAATGTGCGTTAAGGAAATATATTATTGATATGAAGATTGATATCTTTTTACTCCAGGAAGTCAAAATGACTTACCAGACATTCTCCTCTACTATCAACAAAATTTGGCTGGGATCTACCTTCTTTTATAGTGAGGTAGATGGTGCTTCAAGAGGTGTTGCTACCTTGTGGAATCCTACTAAAGTTTTGGGCTAAGCCTTTGCTTTTTCTTAGAATTACTTGTTGTGACTCTTAAAATTGATAATCTCACCTAGCATTTGTTTAATATCTATGCGTCGAATCCTAGAGGTGGAAGGAAGAAGATGTGGGAGGAAGTGTCATCCTTAATATTGAGTAACAACAATGTGTTGTATATGGTGGCTGGAGACTTTAATTCCCCCCTTTTTCCTTTAGAGGAGCTGGGTGGCCTAATGGACTATAGTGATAGTATGAATGACCTGGCTGAATTTATTAACATTTATGGATTGTTTGACTTGGAGTTAAAGGCCAATCCTTTCACATGGTCAAACAATAGAAAGGGAATTCAACTTATTCAGGTTCGGTTGGATAGGGTCCTTATCTTGGCCAGTTGGGACCTTGGATGCAGTTCCTCCCTTGCCACCCTCCCCAGGACTGTCTCTGATCATAATCCTATCATCCTTCAGTGGTTGGACAAACCATTTTTGGGCCCACACCCTTTTAGAATTGAGATAATGTGGATGTCTCACCAAGATTTTAGAAAATACATTGAGACTTGGTGGAGCCACCCTATTCAAGGCTCGACAATGTATAGAATATCCCAAAAAATGGAGCTTATTAGAAAAGAAGCCAAAGGTTGGTCCAAGGCAACTTTTGGTGACTTCTTCAAAACTAAAAAGATGATCAAGGACAATCTTGAGGGGTTCCAATAGCTTATGGCCTCGGGCCATTCTCAATAACCTATACATGTTGAAGAAGAAAACTAGAGGAAAAAGTGGAAGGATATTTTGAGTAAAGAAGAAATATACTAGAAGTAGAGATCAAGGGTCCAATGGATGAAGGAGGGTGACATGAACTCTTCCTTTTTCGATAGGATGGCCAACAGACATAAGAAGAGGAATACTATCAAGTGTTTGATGAATGATTCTAACCAGGAAGTCATGGAGGCTGACAAAATTAGAGAGGTTGTTGAACAATATTATAGACAGATCTACTCTGATACTGGAATTTACCCCTCTGATGAGCTTCAAGTGAGGCTCCTGGGACACCTCCTGCATGGTATTGGTGAGCACGCCAATCTTCAACTCTATGCCCCTATGACCGAGGAAGAGGTTTAGACAGCTGTGTTTGCTATGGGAGCCTATAAAGCTCCAATACCGAATGGTTTCCCTTTGACTTTCTTTCAAGAATATTGGGACATTGTCAGCTATGATATTACCTTGGCTGTTAAAGAAATTAAACAATACTTTTAATGTGTGAGTTCCTAAAGTGCAAGATCCTAAGCACATGACTGACTTCAGATCTATAAGTCTTTGTAACACTGTCTACAAGATTTTCTCCAAAGTCTGTGTCAACTGATTGAAGCCTTTATTAGACAAAATTATCAGTAGATGTTAGAATGGGTTCATGCCAGGAAGACAAATCCTGGATGCTGCTATTATGACTCATGAAATAATTCATTCTTTAGAGAAAAGAAAGAACCAAGGTATGGCTTTTAAACTTGACATTTCTAAAGCCTATGATAGGGTTAGATGGAAGTTTTTGTATTCAGTCCTTGCTAAGTTTGGCTTTAATGATAGAGTGTGTGGAATTTGTTCAGTATTCAGTGCTAGTCAATGGTATTCCCTGGGGTTTCTTTAAGGTGGGAAAAGGGCTTAGGCAGGGGGATCCCCTTTCTCCCTACCTATTCATTATGGTGGCTAAGGTTATAGGTAGGAACTTTCTATCCTTGCTCAACTCAGGGAAAATTCAGGGGATTAAAGCTGCCTCCACCCTACCCCCTCTATTCTCCAACAATTTGTTGATACCATGTTTCTTTTTGGAAAATCCTTTGTGATTGAAGCCAAAGAATGGAAATGTCGCCTTCAAGATTATGCTTGTGTTTCTGTTCAATGCATAAACTATAACAAAAGTAGTGTTTATTTCTTCAACACTAGAGTTGACCTCCAAGCTAAGATTATATCCATCCTGGATTGTCTTAGTGCTTCTCTTCTGGGAGTCTACCTGGGCCTACCGCTTACTGTTAAGGAGGTGTCACACAACTTTTGGAATAGTATTTTGGAGAGAATGCAAAAGAAACTTGCTGGTTGGAAAGGAAAACTTCTTAGTAATGCTGGTAAACTCCAACTTCTTAAGGCCTCCCTTCAAGGAATTATGGTCTACTTTCTCTCCCTCTTTAGGATTTCAAGCTCCATGGCTGAAAATTTGGAAAGAATTCAAAGATCCTTTCTCTAGACAGGAGTGGAGGAGAAGAAAAGACTAGCCATGGTGAATTGGGACACTGTCTGTCACCCCAAATGTCAAGGGGTCCTAGGGATCAGGAAGATTACTAATCTGAACAAAGACCTTATTGCAAAGATTGGCTGGAGTTTGGTGCAGGAAAGGGATGAAATGTGTAGAATAATGAAGGCTATATACCTTAATCAAAGACATTTTTTTTAGAGCTTTGGACCTGGTTGGTCTCCCTCCGGGCTCTAAAATTTGGAACAATATTCTTAAGAGTAGATCCCTCTTGAAGGAAAGGGTCAGATGGAAAATTGGTAATGGGAGATCAATTAGGTTCTAGGAGGACAGATTGATTGGGAGAAGACCCCTTGTTGATAGTCATTTTAATATATTGAGGGAACACGCTAAATATCTCATTGGTACTTATATTACTGATTATACCTCACCTAGAGCTAGATGGAAAATTATGAAGTTGTCTTTCTTACATTGGCCTAACCTTTTGCCAAAGGGTGCGGAGCGCCAAGAGCTTTTGAATACGGTTGGAATCCCTCTATTTCCCAAGGAGGACAATTTTTTTTGGATAAAGAACCACTCAGTGGAGTTCACTGTTAAGTCTACTTATCAGCTGCTACTTAGGTTTGGTGGTGACGAGTAGTGCTGGAAGAAGGTGTGGATTCATCAGCTCATCCCTAAAATAAATTTCTTTTGGTGGACTTACATCCATGGGAAAATTTTAACTATTGATAACCTTGTCAAGAGGGGATTTCAATTCCCTAATTGGTGTACTCTTTGCAGAAGGGAAGAAGAAACCATTTCCCATCTTTTTATTCACTACCAGTTGTAGACACGTAAAATGTATTGATTGACATTATGCATTTGATCTCGACTACTAGCATCATTTCATCCTAAATCATCCCCCAGTCTAACCATTTAATCAAATTCCCCTATCTGATTAAATTCATCAATATTCCTCTCTTAATTAAATAAATCAGTTATCTAATTAAGTCACCTCTTCTCGATAATTAAATCAATCAATTTGATCTAATTATCCCTATTTAATTAAATAATTAATTTTATTTGATTAAATCTCTAAAGTCTATCTATTAAATTAAATAAATTAAAACCTTATTTAATTTAATCTAACATCATCTCTTTTAATTAAATAAATCAAAATCTTTATTTAATTAATCTCTTATCACATTCTTCTCATTATTTGATTTAAATAAATCCTAAAATCTAAGTCAAATAAGTCACATCACCTAATCTCCTATTAAATTAATTAACCCTTGATTAAATTAATTCTAATTCATGTCCCATCCTCTAGCTTTACCCACTTGCACATGAAAATAGATTTAATTGATTTATTAAATCCTCTATTTTCCTCAACAAGGCATCTTTTGGAATATTCCTCCAAGTTTGAATTCAAATTCCAAGTTGACATGTACATCCAACAAGACATTTACTCCATCTTATATGTCCTTTTCCTTGAGCCAAGTGGCATTTATTGCATTTTCCCTTCCTTCTTGTCATTTCAACAAATTTGAAATTCAAAAATAGGCATTTATTGGCACAATCCTCAAAACTTGCACATCCTCCATCCACTCATGGGTTGAAAAGTGGCATCTTTCCATTGGATGAATGTTAGTTCCACATTGCTCAAATTTGGACATTCATCCATCTTGGCATTCTATAAATAAAGAGCTCATATCATCATTTTATCATCCACAAATTATGCAAAGTTACCATGCTCAAATATCTATCAAATTTCATCCATCATTCTTGAATCTTAGCTAGGATATGTAGGTTTTTAGCTTGGAGCTCTTTTCAACGTCAACAAAGTGGATCAAACCTCTTCATCACATCAATCTTGCATCATAGGAATTGGGAAAGGGCCAATTTTCACATAAAATTGGCACCAATTCTCCCATGGGATCAAGAGTTTGCTAATTTAAATTAGGATTCAATCTATTTTGTTGTTTTCATTGTTTTATTCATCATTGTTTTCCTAATTTGAACTTGGTGAATTGATTTCATGGGGAATCCTTGTTCTTGCTTGCAATCTATAACTTAATGCATTTTTTCTTATTGTTTTGCAGGTATTAGGATTGGGGTTCGCACGTTTGGTGCTAGAAGGAGGGAAAAATCTCATTTTTTTATCACTTTTTTACAAAATTCCACGTTTTTGTTTGTGCACAAGAAAATTCCAACAATGGGAGCCCAACATCATTGTTTTAGAACCATTGACTCTCCAGTGTCGCCATATAGCAATGCTATAAAATTAAACTCTGACGCTTTAGCCATCCCACCTAAATTTTTTGAATTTAAATATTAAACAACCACGCTGAGCAAAAATGGGATGCAATTGAGCTCACTGGTTTGGGCACAGAGCGCTGCTGACTAGTAAGCGGCGTTGTACAACACCGCTGAGAAATCAAACTATGATGCAGTCACAGGTTGCACCATTGGCAGGGGTAAAAAGTTGGAATTTTAGTTTAGCATGTGCTTTTTTGATAAATGATAATTTTATCTTTTGTTTTTTGCCTTTTAACCTCTGTGTTTTGCATAGTCTGACTAGTTTTCATTCTTGTAGGTTGGATCAATTGAAAACGGAAGAGGGAGAATCATGATGATGGTATTTTACAAAATCAAAGTGTTTTTAAACACTTTAGTGTTTGTTTAACACTTTTAAGAAATTGTCATCTCTTTTTCCTTAGGACACTAATTTCATTTGGGTTTTAAAAAGAATCTTTTCAATTTTTGCAAAGGGTTTAAAATGAACATTCAGACTACAACTTACTAGAGTTTGTTTTTTGGTTAACAATTGAACAAAACAACTCTCATTTGTCCTTTGGTGCTTTAAAAAGAACTCATAATTGCTTTGTGTATTTAAAATGAACATGTGCAACTTTGTATTTGTGAGTGATTACTTAAACTAACTTCACTGAAAAAGGATGTATGCGCTTCTCTTGCACTTTATAGCGATCTTGAGAATCAAAAGGCCTTTTTCGTGATTTTAGGTAAAGATAAAGCAATCACCTCCACACTTCATTTTTGGTTTAAAATTGAACAAAATCTTGTGCGAGTGTGAGTAGAGCATTATTGCGTACATTCTCTCTCTGTTGCAAACAAAGATTGATCAAGTTACGGATATTGTCTTTGCTTGATTTTATTTATCCTAGAGGGCCTGTCTTGGGGAAAAAGTACACCCAAGGGAACGAATCAACTGGTAATAGTCTAAAGAAAAGAGTATTTCCAACTAGGATATAAATGTGGGTATTGGAGTAAACGCTAATATCACGTGGTTGGCTCTGACAAGATCTATCTGAAAGGGGACTCTTGCCATATGGGTCAATCTCCACGAACATAAAGTCCTAATTAAAACCCATGTTTTAGAATTGTGAAAATCCTTGATCTATTTGTTGGTGCAAGAACGGTCATTCTAAAGCCACCCCACACTTTTACGATCTTTTAGTAGAAATGGAAATCATGCCATGGGAGTTTCATGGGTGTTGATGCTTGGCTACCCCGATTGACGCTAATGAGCCGTGGAGGGGAGCCAGTGGGGTCAAGCATCTAACCATTCGCTAAAGATAAGCATAGCTGGACTTGTCTAGGTGGCAATCCAACAAATATTGTCTTCCACATCCATAGGGTTGTACTTATTCTTGGTTACAAAATGCTTTGCTTGTTCAAAAACATCTTGGAAACAAACACTTAAACTTCATCATCAAAATTTCAAACCCTTTAGGAGACAAATACAATTGACTCAATCTATATGTTATTGCTTGCCCTTGGGATTCTATCCTTAGAGGTTTCTAAACATTGGATTACATCTCAATTTGTTTACTAAAGTTAAAAAATAGGTAACCCTTTCCTTGCATTCATCGAATTTCCACATAACGATTTTCAAAGAAGTCAAAATCCCAAAACGAAAGTTATTGGTTTAAAATCTAGAAATGTGTGTTCAAATCTAATCACTTCTTGGTTATGAAGGTCTATAGCAACATTGCATGTTCTTCAATACCTAGGTCTAGGCAAACAAAGTGTCTTTTTTAAGTTCATCTTAGGATCAAAGGAAATAAAAAGAAAATTCACCCATCCTTCAAACATTAAAACAAAAATCATCTCACCATCACCTTTTGAGAAATCTTGAAAATTATCCTTCATGCTAGGCTTTTTGGAAAAAATCAAAACCATCAAATCCTTGAGATAAAATCCTTGAAATCTTTATCAAATCATATTTGGCTAGGTATGTGTAGATGCATCCTTTTGCATATGCTTAGTCAAAGATATCAAGCCATCTTGTTTAGTTAGGTATATGTAGATGCATCCTTCTTCATATGCTTGGCTAAATTATCATCTTGTTTGAATAGGTGTGGGTAGATGCATCCTTCTCCATACACATATTCAAATTATCATCCTTTGAGAAAATCTATCCCTTGGATAATAATCCAACATCTTAGGGTCTATTTGTTCAAAATAAAAGCAAATCAAAATCAATCAATCAATCAAGGGAAATCCAAGAAAATTAAGATCAAAATCCGAAACATATCTGAAAGTCCCAAAATTCTAGCATCCCCCTCAAGATTTATCAAAAAAAATCAAAACATTCACATCATCCATCTCTTGCATCATCATCATATCACCTTTCAATCCCCAAGATATCCTAAATTTTTCTATTTTGTGCATAAAGTAAAGATTAATCCAAAGAATCAAGAGATTCATCTCCCATACTCTTGAAAATTGATCCTTGTTTTATGGTTCAAACTAGATCTCAATACAAGAAGAGCATTGAAGCCGACAAAGAAACACCTGCTTCAAGTGATCTAAGCCAAATGAACGTTGAAATGAATCTCGTTGAATCAAATAATCCTTTGACTATCTCATCATCACAAAACCCACAAGAAGAAAATCAAGGAGAATATCTTGCCTTTGGAATGTCGCATGAAGAAATAACTAAAATGCTCCAAAATCCAGAAAACCATAAGATCATGAACATCATGATGAGGCTTAACCCTTTAGTATACATGCTTGAGCTAGCAAAACAAGGGGCCAAATTACCTTCTGATTTTGATGTGAGTACTATAGTGGGGACATATTTACCTCCAATATCATCCACCATTCCCATCTCATCTACACCCCCACCCCAAAGCATCACTCAAAACATTCCGCAAATCACAACATCTTTTGCTTCAACTCAACCTAAGGTTAATAAGGGAAATGCATTTCTCAATGCTATTCAAACACACCCCCTTGTTAATTATCAATATTTGGATGCAAATACCATCTTGGAACAAAACATACCCCAAAATCTGCTACATAAATATTTTCCTCTCACTTTCCATAATGATCCATCATGATCATCCTTCCGCGCAACACCTCAAAATTCTCTCCTCACAAATCCGCAAGAAGAGGGAGACATGTTCGTACCAGGGGGAATTTTTGACACCACAACATTTTCTCAAGAACTCGCACCCCTCACATTTTCACCCCTCCCACCATTACCACCATTACCCACACCTCTACTTGGCTTGGGCCTCCCACCTTTACCAAATATCAATCAAACCAATGTTCCAAGCACTAATCAAAGCATCATGTCGAACTCTCAAAACTTGTCATCGATATCACAACAACAGATGACAATGACACAGGAAATCACGACATCATCAACCACCCCCCTAACATCTCAAAGCATGGTTTCTCAAGGACCAACCACCAACACGACCACACCATTCACCACTGAAATCACCAATACGACATCACCGCTCATCACTACCACAAATGCCATCCCGAATCCACCACCACCACCCCCACCACCACCAACTTCCAGCATATCAAGCCAAAACCACATGGCATTGCAAGCAGCTCAACAAGATACCTTTCAAAGGGGATTCCAACAAGTGCAAAAACAAAAATCGGCACAACTAGCTACTCAGCAAGCCGCCCAAGCTACCCAACAAGCCACACAAGAAGCACAAAATGCTCAAGCCACCCAAGCCGCATTACAAGCGCAATAGGCCGCACAAGCCCAAGCCTTATTGCAACAACAACAACAAGCTACTCAAGCTGCTCAAGCTGCTCAAGAAGCCCAAGCTACATTACAAGCACAAAAGGCTGCTCAAACCCAAATTCTATTACAACAACAACAAGCAGCACAAGCAGAGAAAGTAGCGCAAGCCCAAGCACAAGCAGTGCAAGCCCAAGCACAAGCACAAGCCCAAGCACAAGCATCGCAAGCACAAGCTCAAGCTTAGGAAAATGCCCAATATCAAGCACAACAAGCACAAGCATAGGAACAACTTCTTGCACAAAAATAAGCAACACAAATGCAAGCATATCATCAAGCAATAAAACAATATCAAGAGAAGCAAAAAGTAGCCCAACAACAAGCATTGTTGGAACAACAACAAGCTCAACAACAAGCAATCCTAGAACAACAACAACAAGCTCAACAATAAGCAATCCTAGCACAACAACAACAAGCACAAGAAGAAGCAATCCTAGCACATCAACAACAAGAACAACAACAAGCGTTGTTTATACAACAGCAAGTGCAAGCATACCTAGCTCAATAGAATGTGCAGATACCATTGAACAACACACCAACCAACCCAACTGTCCAACCCACAATTGAAACACCCCAAAACACCTTCATCCCACCCCTGATCCACAAAATGACGTAACAGCTCTCACAACAAGTTCTTGATCTTCAATCAGGGTGAACCACAAAAACACCAAGCAACTTGTGCCCCTATCCATTTGACAGGAGCCTAGTGATAAAACCATTCCCCAAGGGATTTGAGATCCCCAAGTTTGATAAATATTGTGGGACAGGAAATCCTGAAGATCACATTAGGGAATTCTAGGTTCATTGCATGGAAGTCGCATACGACGATACTTATTTGATGCAGCTATTTCCTAGAAGTTTGATTGGCCATGCTATGGAATGGTTCTCTCACCTACCTTCATGCATTAGAACATTCCAAGAAATTATAGACGCATTCAATAAAAATTATGCATGCAACATTGCAATGGATGTTAGTCTAGAAGAACTCTCAGCTCTGAAACAAGGAAAGGGTGAATCATTCGCTTCATTCCTATAATGATGGCAATCCAAGGCCAATCAGAGAAAGTGGACCATGCCCGAAGAACAAAATTTTGCACCATTATATCCAACCTTGAAGGCCTCTTGGCATTTCATCTCAAGGTGCAAGGGATTACCACATATGACTAGTTGATCTCCAAAGCACTCAGCATTGAACGAGCCCTTATGACTCAAATCGTGGGATCAACTTCATACCCTGAACAATAAAACAACCGCCCACCCTCCAATTATAATGATAAACCTCACACGTGGGAAAGGAACAAATTTTTTGCTAATGATGGTGATGTTGATGCCAAGGTGGTCATTAGTGCCCCTCGCCAAAATACACCCGCACGACAAATCCAAATCCAACACCCAAACAATCATCATGCAATACAACAACCAAACAACAATCCAACAATCAACAATCTCAATGATCAAAGTGGACCACCCCAATGGAACAAGAGTTGCCCCAAGAAAAAATACACTACTTTGGGGGAGCCACTAGAAGTCATAATCAAGACGCTGATAAATGAAAAACTCATCAAGGCTCCTACCTTTGAGAATGACCAAGAATCGGATGTGAAACCTCCTTGGTATAATGAGAATCAACTCTATGAATTGCATAAAATCAAAGGCCATACCACAAACAATTGCATGAGATTAAAAAACATAATTCAAGATCTCATCAATAAAAGAATTATAAACATGGAACAACCTACAAGAAATCAAGATTGTAAGATATACACGAATCTGATGCCTAATCATGCAAATAAAGGGAATAATAATAACACCGATAAAGGGAAAGAAACCCACACAAATGTAAATCATGTGTATGAAACAGTCATTGCCTCCCTAGATGAAAATTGCATGGTCATCACCATCAAAGGCACCCACGCCGATTGTGGAGTCACCACAAGAGGCGGCAAAGTTACCATCACAGGATCATCCTAGCCAAACAAAGTCACTGCATCTAGATCTGTTCCTAATGGCTACAATGTCCTAGATCAGCTCAAAAGAATGCAAACGCAAATATCCATCATGGAGTTGCTAAAAATATCATCTGTCCATTGGAAAATCCTTGAAGAAGTGCTAGCTTCATCCACTGTCCCCACAGACCTTGATGCGAAATAATTCCAAGCTATGGTCGGAAATATCATTACACCAAATCTCCTCACATTCTCTGACAAGGATTTCCCCACTCAACCATCTCACAACCATGCACTCCACATGGAGGCAATAGTACACAAAAGTAAAGTCAAAAAGGTCTTGGTGGATGGAGGTGCGGGCTTGAAAATATGTTCTCTCAACCTCATAAAACAATTGAAAATATCAGAGGATTCTATCGACAAAGGAAAGGGTATCACAATAAGAGCATATGATGATCAAGAAAGAGTGTCTCAAGGCACAATCAAACTCCCTATTCAAGTAGGGCCTACCATCATGGAAACCACTTGTCAAGTCTTGGACCTTGACTTTCCATATAAAATCCTCCTAAGACCTCCATGGATTCATGCAATGAAAGCAGTAGCATCGACTTTCTATCAATGTGTGAAATTCACACATGCGGGACAAGAAGTTACCATCCATGGAGATCCCGAACCCTTCTCCTATTGCAAAAGTCTTGTAGTAAAGTACTATAAAATCCCCCAAGTACCAAAAAATGATGAGGGCCCATCTACACCATACATCGATCCTGCCACTCTCGCATCCACTTCTGTGACAGAGACACTTGCCACTCCCACCATTCCCACCATCTCTGACATCAAGGTCAATATCCAAGATAACGGTTGTGGAAACTACAAGCTCCCTAATAATGCTTTTATGGTAGGAGAGTTACCAGAATCTCCTAGATCACAGGGACATCCACAAATAAGTGAAGCCTCCACATCCCAAACGTCTCCTAAAGATTATCCTAACTTTACGAGTTGGGAAGATCTTGGATGAAAAGTTATTGAGGCAGATCCATCTCATATGCTATATCAAGATGAAAGACCAGTAGCTGATTTACTAATGGATGACAGAAGCAAGGGTCTGCAAATGATGCTCACAATGGGCTATGATAGAAATCAAAGACTTGGACAAAATGACAATGGGCTTATAACACCTATCATTCTAGAGACGAGACTGATAACAAATCTTGGCCTTGGATGTACCCCTCTGAGTATAACCATACGTGGCTGAGGTCCTCTAGTTAGAACAATTAATAATCCTCCTCAGCCAACCCCAACAGAACTATGCTTACCAGTATCTACAGGTAGAGTCATAGATAACTTTACATTTGATATAACTGACGTCTGTAGTAGTAGTGATGACGAGGATACCACGACCAACTTACCTAGTCTTTTTTAGGACACCACTCTTTGCATGATTAGCACACTATCTTTTGAATCAAACCACCAAAATCATGAGATCCGCCTAGTATATGCTCAACTCATCGACCACGACCAATGAGGACCACCAGTTATTGATACATTCGAAAATGATGAGGCATGCTCAAAATTCATGGGACTATGGGATAACATTCCAGGTGGGGATCACAAAGCAGGGTTCATAATGGAGTTAGATAAACATGCCTATTATGGGGAAATGATTGAATCCCTTAGTCACAAAAGTGAAAAATTAAGAATAATATCTAAGTCCTTGAGTGAAAACCACACTGTGGCACTCTCCAACCAGAAAAAAGTAAAAAGAAAAGATGCATCAAACGGTGAAAACCTCTCCTAGGTGCCCGAGGATGGGGGATTCAATCTTCCTTCTAGAGCTATTCATCAAGAAAAATCAGCAGTCATGGTAGAAAGGTGCAATCCGGTCAATCTAGGAACAAAGGAAACCCCGCATATCACATGGTATGTAGAATCATTACTATCAGAGGAACAAGAGCTCCTAGTAGCCTTCCTAAGAGAGAGATAGATAAACTTCACATGGAGTTATCCTGACATTCCAGGACTTGATCTAGAGACCATGGTTCACCATTTAGTAGTATATCCAGAAGCAAAGCCTATTAAACAAAAGCTTCAAAAAATGCACCCTCAGATCACCTTATTAGTCAAAATGGAGTTGAAAAAGCTATTAGATGCAGGATTCATCTGACTGATAGATTATCCAAAATGGGTGTCAAACTTGGTACCTATTTCAAAACTTGATGGGAACATCAGAATCTGCACATACTTCAAAGACTTGAATAAAGCATGTCTGAAAGATGACTTCCCACTTCCAAACATCGACATGATTGTTGACATGATAGCCAGACATGAAATGTTGTCACTAATGGACAGATTCTCAGGGTACAATCAGATCATGATAGCTAAAGAGGACCAGCATAAAACAACTTTCACTTGTCCATGGGGGACTTATTGTTGGAACATGATGCCATTCAGCTTAAAAAATGCAGGAGCAACATATCAAAGCACCATGAAATTGATATTCCACGACATGATCCATAAGATGGTCAAATACTATGTTGATGACACTTTAGCCAAGTCCAGAAAGAGAAAAGATCACATAGCAACCCTAAGTGCCATCTTTGACAAACTGGAAGAGTACAAGGTCAGATTAAACCCAAAGAAGTGAATCTTCAACAAACAATCAGGAAAATTGCTAGGATATATAGTGTCAATGAAGGGTATCGAGGTAGATCCAGCAAAGGTAAAAGCAATCCTCGAGATGGAGGCACCAAAAACATTAAAGCAATTGAGAGGTCTCCAAGGCAGACTCTAATCCATTCAAAGATTCATAGCACAATTGGCAAAAAAAATCACCCATATTCTCACCTACTCCACAAGGGAGTAGCATACAAATGGGATACCAAGTGTGAAGAGGCATTCAATAAAATCAAAGAATATTTATTGACACCACCAATCTTAATGCTACCAATCCCAAGAAAACCATTGATTCTATACATGTTAGCAACAACAGCAGCCCTTGGAGCTCTCTTAGCTCAGAATGACAAAAATGGAACAAAAAGGGCTATCTATTACATCAGCAGAACAATGGTTGGGCATGAGCTAAACTATTCATTCATCGAGAAAGCATGCCTCGCAGTAGTGTTTACATCATAGAAATTCAGACATTACATGTTGGCACATAAAATAAAACTCATTGCCAAAATTGACCCTCTCAAGTATCTACTATCAAAGGAAATGCTCACAAGAAGAATGGCCAAATGGGTGATGATACTATCAGAATATGACATCGAATATGTGGAGCGAAAAGAAATCAAAGGCCAAGTCATAGCAGATCAACTTGCAGAAGCACCAATCTATTCAAAGAATCCTCTCATCTCAGAGTTTCCAAATGAATCTATTTTCAATCTCAACATAGCTAACCACTGGAAACTATACTTCGATGGCCTGTACACATAGCATGGATCAGGAGCAGGTGTTTTCTTTATCACCCCACAAGGGGATTGCATACCAAGGTCCTATAAACTAGCATTTCCCTGCACCAATAACATTGCAGAATACGAGGCTTTAACCATAGGTCTCAGAATAGTAGTGTAGTGGAACATTATAGCTCTCAAAGTATACAGAGACTCCCAATTGATAATAAATCAAGTGAACGATGAATACCAGAACAAGGACAACAAGCTCACTCCATACAAGAAATTGGTGGAGACTCAAATAATCCTTCATCAAAATTACATTAGAGCAGATTCCTAGAACCAACAATAGAGTAGTAGATGCCATGGCAACAATTGGATCCTTACTAGATATCCCCCACAATGTTCCAAAATATGAATTCCTGATTGAGCAGCTTCTTGTGCCTGCATTCGAGGTACTAGAATTAGAATTTGTGTGCAAAATTGTTTGTCCTGATGATCCTTGGTATTATGACATTTACACATTCCTTCGAATAGGAGTCATACCCACCGATTTACCCTCAAACCTAAAATGAACCTTTGTAAAAAAGGCATCTAGATTTGTCATCCTAGGAGATACCCTATATTGTAGAAGCATAGAAGGAACCCTACTGCACTGCTTAAATGCTGAGGAGGCATTAACCGCTCTAACTAAATTACATAACAATATTTGTGGTTCGCACTCGAAGGGAATGACCATAGCCAAGAAACTATTGAGGATGGGGTATTATTGGCCCATAATGGAAAGAGAAGCACATGATTATGCCAGAAGGTTTCTATAATGTCAGCAGCATGGGGACCTCATCCATGCTCTGGCTCAAGAGCTTCATCCTATCATCACACAATGGCCCTTTTCGCAGTGGGGACTTGATCTCGTTGGAAAAATCATGCCCACTTCATCTAATGGCCACAAATTCATCATAACCGCAATGAAGTACTTTACTAAGTGGGTGGAAGCCAATACGGTGTTCCACAAGCCATTATCTCAGATAATGGGACACCATTCAAGAATCAGGAGGTCTGTGAATTATGCAAAAAATTCAAAATCCAACATCGCTTCTCCACCCCATACTATCCCTAAGGCAATGACCAAGCAGAAGCTACAAACAAAACCATTTTGAAAATCCTCAAGAAAACAGTCAATGACATAGGTCGTGACTGGTATTTGTAGCTTAATCCCACCCTCTAGGCCTATCGAACCAGTATCCGTACACCCACCGGCACCACCCCTTTCTCCCTAGTCTATGGATCAGAAGTAGTACTCCCCATCGAGATTGAGACCCCATCACTTAGGATATCACTACAAAACCTCATCATAGATCAAGAGTACTAAGTATCAAGATTGAACAAGCTGGAGCTACTAGATGAGTGATGTATAGGTGCTTTGAATCATTTGCCAGTCTATCAGAATAGACTCAAAAGGAGCTATAATAACAAAATCAAAAGCAGGATGTTCCAAGTCAGAGAACTGGTGTTAAAAGAGAATCAGAAGAATGTCTCAAATCCAAGTAGCAAAGGAAAATTTGAACCTAATTGGTTGGGACCATTCATTATCACAGCAAGTTACAAGTTAGGGGCATATCAATTATCAACACCCGAAGGGGAACCTCTGCAAGAGCCCATGAATAGCTCTCACCTCAAAAAGTTTTATGCCTAAATCTTTCAAGGTATAGAACCAAAAATCCAAAAAATTAGAAAATGTCCTGAAAAATGGTTACCTTGGCGAAAACCTGGCAAACAAGCATCTTGGTAACAACAAAAAAATTAAAAATGAAAAAAATCCAAAAAAATCTGAAAAAGGATTGAAAATAGTAAAGAGAAAAATTTTCCTCTAGTGAAAACCACTTCGGTGGCACTTTGGGCAGGTACCTTGGTGAAAACCTGGAAAATAGGTGCCTTGTGCAAATTAAGCACTTTCCGTCCACTAGGATCTCTACGGCTTGTTCTGCATCATCCATCTATCACGTTTCCATCATCCATCACATCATCCACCTGTATTTACATGATAGCTTGGTCATGTGTTCGTATCATGATCCCTCCTAGTACTACTCAGCCCAACCTCAAGGTCAGTTTGTCCTGCCTTTATCAGAGTAGTCTATTGTAGCACGTTGGGGGCATGTTCTTATCGGATTAGATTCGTGTATATTCTTGAAGTCCTAAAATCAGAAAATCCAAAAACATCAGAAAATCAGAAAAAATCAAAAACATTCAAAACATATCAAAAAATTCAAAAATAGGTAAAAAAATTTGTCATCTTGTCGAACTACGTCGTCTTTGAGCTTGAACGTAGGCAAGGTTGATCTTTGATCATCCCCCGAGACAATTAGGTTAGTCCTATAGGATTTCGTCATAATAAACTGACATCTAGTAATCATGTATATCATCATTTGTAAATCAGTCAGCTCGTCAGTCGAACTACGTGGTCTCTGCTTATATAATGTAGGAAAGGCTCATTTGTTGATCAGCCCCCAAGGCCCCTAGGATAAGTCTTTAGGTTGGTCTCTTGGTCAAAATCTCAGAAAACCCCAAAACATCAAAAAATCAAAAAATCAAAACATTTGCAAAATCTCAAAAACACCAAAAAATAGCCTCAAAACATCTCAAAAAGATCAAAAACATCCAAATATTTGAAAAAATCCATCCATCTCATCTCGCTTGCACCCGCAATAACATCACTCATAATAAATGATCGTCATCCTCAATCTTTTGTAAGATAATTAGAAACAAGTCTAGCAGATAAAAAGTGAAAACTCAAAACGTCAAGTCTCAGGTCTAAGTCAGTACATAAGCAAGTTGGTCAACTCTTTGTGTTGATAACCCATCATCCAATTGTCCCATATCAATCATCTTTTAGAATGATTTGGACAAAAAAAATGGCTTGCCATCATCCACTAACATGTCCTAGGATGAATCCTTCCTACAATGGGCATTATCTTTTGGCAATAGTTTCAGTTCTTATCCTTATAAAACATCCTCTTTTGGTTAGCGGTATTGAAGAACATCAGCTTGTTTGTTTACTTTGTCTTTATCTTTTGACTTATCTTATTGTGCTCATTCCAAGGACTTCTTGATGATATCCGAATAAAGGATTTAGAGAAATAGGAATGGGGCAACTATCATTATCTTTTGTCTGATGTGCTTGTTGGATGTTCTTGTAATATAACCTTGGTGAATACTTGCTTTGTTAGGTATGTATGGAGGAGGTTTTGGGAAACTTGTTGACTATTGCATCCACAAATCATTCGCATATTGCATCAACATATCATATAGGAAACACAGGCATTGCATTTCCATCATCATATAAACATGTTATTATAAGAATTCTTCATAGATAAGCACATCCATTCTTATTACATTACATCACATTGCATTCATCGCATAAATCAGTTCATAACATTCATTTGCATAAGCATTTCATAATTATTTTCACATTACCACCTATTGCATAATCATACATAATAGGTACATAAGCATTATAAGATAATACATTGCATACATACTCGCATAACATCATAACATCATCTCACACATTGCGTTCATTTTACATTATCATATCATTGCATATAGTACACCATAGTAAATGCATCATATTCATTACATTATCTTTTAACATGTTTAGGATAATATTTGTTATTCTAAGCATCTTAAAACCATCTCATTTGCATCATCATATAAAACACACCATTGCATTCACATTGCATTATATCATCCACTAAATAGCATCACAATCATTTTTTGCATTTCATTAATCATTCCACATCACTATAAACATAAATAGAAACAAAAAAAATCCATCACATGCAAAGCATACATCCATCCATAATCATTTCATATATAAGCATGATTCACATCATTTCGCATATACACCATAGATAATTTCCATATCATTTTACTCCTTACATTTCATATCACATATCATCATCATAAATGCATCATCATATATCATCCATTCACATCTGCATATCATAAGCCAACACCATAATATAGATCTATTAGTCATAATCATTACATAATGCATTCATTATCAAAAGGAAAAGCATCCATAAACACATCATATAAACATCATTACACAACATATAGAAGTAGAGTCATTCATACATGCATAAATAATTAGTACACATCACATCGCATCAAAATCATCATATCATATATATCATCAATAATATAACTATCATAGTACAAGAATAATCTGATCATTGTACATGTATGTCAATCAGTACAAAAAGGCCCATCGGGCTATCAAAAAGGAGCCCATAAGGCACAAAAGTATCATCCCGATCAACCCC
This sequence comes from Sequoia sempervirens, assembly GCA_007258455.2. NCBI lineage: Eukaryota > Viridiplantae > Streptophyta > Pinopsida > Cupressales > Cupressaceae > Sequoia > Sequoia sempervirens. The sequence continues at coordinate 58,067,999 of VDFB02353493.1, forward strand.
CTTGTATGTTGTCCTCACCCCTATCACCGTAACCCTGTGCTAGTCTATGAATGGTTTGCTGTGAGTACTCTGGGACCCATGTTGCTCTGGGTATGGCCTCGTGATAATACATCCAATAGTACTCGGCCTCTCTAACGGCCTCCCGGTAAGACCTAACAGACACTGTATCCTGAGAGGAGGAGGTTGCCATACTCTCTAACTGTTATCTCTGGCCTAGCTCTATGGTCGCCTGTAACTCTGCAGCTTGTCTCTACTAGATGGCTTGATCCCTCTCAACCCTCACTAATCTCTCTCACTCCTAGCTTGATCCCTCTCAGTTGTCACTATCTACACCTGGGCCTACAACTACATAATCAACACATCTCAGGCATCCACTTGCCCTGTCAGCTGCACTGGTGGCTATGCTCGTGGAGTCTGTACCAGAGGCTGATCCTCAACCCCACCCCATGGTGGCAGACTTGCTAGAACCTGCTGTTGGTCCTGCATCTGTATGTCTACCTGATCTGGCTGTAATGGGGACCCAACCAGCTGGTCCTGTCGTACATCATCCCTCCATCCTCATCCTCCCCCTCTGCCTCTAACCCTCTATCGATCAGGGTTTGCTCCTAGAATAGTCAATCGTAGGGGAGGCCAAAACCAACCCCTGTATGCTTGTGTCATGCTTGGATCCACAAGCCCCCGATCATAAGCCCATGGTTGAGCTACTAGCTGTCTGAAACTGTCAATGGCCTCTGAGGTAGGAATATACCATCCCCATGAAACCTATGTCATGGTGTAGGCAAAGACTGCCACATAGTTGTCATATGGCTGATCCTGGGGCTCACCAAACTAGCGCTACACACGCCCAGGCAGATATCTCTCGATCATCATATGCTCTCGCCCCTGCATGTACTAGTCCTGGAAAGCATAAAATAGCTGATTTGCATCACTGGCCCATTCGGGCCGACCAAGGTATGGACGCCATATAAATACCTGCATCTCATCCAAGACCCTCCTCCAATAGGGGATCCCATGCTCACCTGTGTGTGTAAAGGACACACCACCTCTGTAGTGCCATATGAGGGGATCTTTTGGCACCTTTGGAACTAGAACAACGCGTGGATGTAGAACAACAATGTGCTCCCATGCCCATACATGGAGAAGTCTCATGCCTACTCCGAGTGCTCTACCATCCATGTAGACATACCCGTGCAGATCCCTATACAGAGAGGCTAGAAGAATGAGACCCCATGCAAAACGAATTGGCCTATCATGAACCATGCACTCCCAATAGAGTCCCTAACCAGGACTAAAGTATCGGCCTCATCTGTCTGGGGCAACAAGACCTGAAATAGTTGCTACAACAACCAAGCGGCAGGGAGGTGCTAGGGTCCTCTGTCGCTCAAGCTCAATCTGGCCCTCATAAATAATGATGTTCTATGTGGCGAGGACCCTATGGCAGGAATTACACCCCTCATCCATATCAAAAATAACATGTCGACCATGAATCGGAAATCATAGGATGCACCAAACATCCTCCAAAGTGACAGTGGCCTCACCAGTGGGAAGGTGGAATGAAGACATCTCGCTGTGCCATCTCTCAGCAAGCGCTGAAATCATCCCCAGCTGAGTGCAGATGGGCATTGGATAGGTGATATACCACAACCCCATATGTCGAAGTCGATCCTGATCTCTGTCGCTGAGATCCCGCAAGTAACCGAACAAATCTCATGACCTGTGCTCTCAGGAGTAGAGCTCCCTCCCCGCGTCTTGCATCAAGGAAGGTCACCATGTTAAAAATTTTGAAAAATTCTTCACCTAGCGTCCAAGAAACCACTCCAGCGTCAGAAACCATGAAGGCATCGCAGTTTGATTTTGAATCAAACTCTGACACTAGGGCACAAAAAGTCAAAATAGCATTGCCACGGTGCACTTTCCCTCCCAGCGGTGCACTTTGAGCAAATAAAAGACTGCCACATTGCACTTTGCAAATCACCCTGCCAGCCACGAGCTCAGCCTTTGAGTTTTGAAATTCCAAACTCTACCACCATGGCTCAATATCATACCGAGCAGTGTAGTTTTATTTTTGAGCGGTGCTATATAGCACCACCGCAGAATGACCGACTTTGAAAGCATTAATTAAGCACAAAAAATGAGAAACAAAGTTCAAGTAGGGATCACTTATCGGGGCGTAGGGATCACTTATCAGGGCCCCAATGTCGGGTGGCCCCTAGTATGTCTAAACTTGATCAGAAATGTGCATTAGAAGTTGTCGCTATGCCCTATCGTCTAGAGGTCAGAGCTCAAATCTCAATGTTGCTAATGGATGTGTGAAAATGACTTGAAAGTGACCCCTCGGCCCCCTTTTAAGCTTGAAAATTAGGGTTTTTTCACCCTGACTGGCTGTCCTACTAGGGTTTTGGAGCCTTGAAGCTATTTTTGTCTAGTTGAGGCCTATTTTACATCATTTTATTGCGTTTAGACATGTTTTTGGCCTCTTGGAGCCTTTTCGGACCTGTCAGGCACCTTGTCCTCTTTTTTTTCACGAGATCACCCAAAAATTAAAATTTTCATCCAACCTCTTGAGGGGGTAATATAATGGCATATTTTCTCTCACTAGACAGTAGTGGGGTAGGATTTTAAATAATGATTTTTTTTGGCTTTTATTAAGATCGTTTATTCTTTGAACGAACACAACAAGTGCATTGCTTCAAAGAGGGGCAAAATGTAGACACACAAAATGTACCGATTGACATTGTACATCTGATCCCAACTACTAACATCACTTCATCTTGAATCATCCCTCGGTCTAACCATTTAATCAAATTTCCCTATCTGATTAAATTCATCAATATTCCTCTCTTAATTAAATAAATAAGTTATCTAATTAAGTCACTTCTTCTCGATAATTAAATCAATCAATCTGATCTAATTATCCCTATTTAATTAAATAATTAATTTTATTTGATTATATCTCTAAATTCTATCTATTAAATTAAATAAATTAAAACCTTATTTAATTTAATCTAACATCATCTCTTTTAATTAAATAAATCAAAATCTTTATTTAATTAATCTCTTATCACATTCTTCTCATTATTTGATTTAAATAAATCCTAAAATCTAAGTCAAATAAGTCACATCACCTAATCTCCTATTAAATTAATTAACCCTTGATTAATTTAATTCTAATTCATGTCCCATCCTCTAGCTTTTCCCACTTGCACATGAAAATATATTTAATTGATTTATTAAATCCTCTATTTTCTTGAACAAGGCATCTTTTGGAATATTCTTCCAAGTTTGAATTAAAATTCCAAGTTGGCATGTACATCCAACAAGGCATTTACTCCATCTTGCATGTCCTTTTCCTTAAGCCAAGTGGAATTTATTGCATTTTCCCTTCCCTCTTGTTTGTCATTTCAACAAATTTGAAATTCAAAAATAGGCATTTATTGGCACAATCCTCAAAACTTGCACATCCTCCATCCACTCATGGGTTGACAAGTGGCATCTTTCCATTGGATGAATGTTAGTCCCACATTGCTCAAATTTGGACATTCGTCCATCTTGGCATTCTATAAATAAAGAGCTCATATCCTCATTTTATCATCCACAAATTATGCAAAGTTACCATGCTCAAATATCTATCAAATTTCATCCATCATTTTTGAATCTTAGCTAGGATATGCAAGTTTTTAGCTTGGAGCACTTTTCAACATCAACAAAGTGGATCAAACCTCTTCATCACATCAATCTTGCATCATAGGAATTGGGAAAGTGCCAATTTTCACATAAAGTTGGCACCAATTCCCCATGGGATCAAGAGTTTGCTAATTTAAATTAGGATTCAATCTATTTTGTTGTTTTCATTGTGTTCTTCATCATTGTTTTCCTAATTTGAACTTGGTGAATGGATTTCATGGGGAATCCTTGTTCTTGCTTGCAATCTTTAACTTAATGTGTTTGTTCTTATTGTTTTGCAAGTATTAGGATTGGGGTTCGTACACCAGTTTGTTGCCCAGGTTTGGCAGAATGTTATAGAAAGGTTGAACATATCTTGGGTTTTTGATAGAGATATTTACCAATTCATCTTAAATTGGAAATGCCCCTCCAATCATCCATTAATCAAACTACTCTAGCAACTTATTCCACCTCACATTTGCTGGTGCCTATGGAAAGAAAGGAATAATAGGATTTTCAAAGAAACGGTGAACAATGTGGAAGGTCTACTAATAATCCTTAATAAGCTTCTCCTGGATAACATTTTGACATGCAAATGGAAGACACCTAGTAATCCCCCAACTGCTTGGGATAGAAGCATAGCTACCATTTGGAATTTTCCTAGTGAGTTCCAGAGATTTGATAATTCAAAAATGATCATTAGGAAGTATACTAGATGGAGAACCCCTAAGCCACCCTGGGTTAAGCTTAATTTTGATGGGGTGGCTAGGGGAGGGATGAAAACCAGAGGAGGTGTTATCAGGGATCATACCAGCTACCTAGTGGCTGCCTATGCTGGGAGATTGAAAGATCATACTAGCAACTAGGCTGAAGGCATGGCTCTCCTTTGGGGTCTTTAGATTGCACTGTCACTCAGCGTCAAGACCACGGAAATTGAAGGTGACTTGATACTAATTATGGAAGCCACTAAAGGCAAGATGAAGGTGGGGTGGTCTCTAAAAGGTATTATGGAGGACATTTTCTCACTCCTAAATCGTCTTCATGAACTTTCTATTCAACATGTATTTAGAGAGGGGAATGCGACTGTTGATAGCATGGTAGTGGCAGGTCTTGATATTGAAGGGTTTCGATGTTGGTGAAAAGTTGATTTTTTTCCCCCCTCAGCTCTGGTGTGTTTAACAGAAGATATCAAACATCTAAATGTTGAGTCCTAGAAGGTGCTTACTAATTTTAGCTGGGCTCCTACTAAATTTGGTTAGTACTTTGGGAAAGAGCATGATTTGAATAATTGGATGTTACATGAGGTGATGGATATCATGTGTTTGTCCGACGGTATGTATGGCCTCTTGTGGGCCGATGGTATGGTGAATCTTTCTACCCCTACTGACTGATGGAGTCATCATTTTTTGAACCCCGTAAAGTTTTGTGTTGAACTTTTTAAGTTAGTAGATTTTATGATTTGAGATGGCTAATTATTATGCCGACATCATGCCCTTACGTGTCATGGGAGATTCACATGAGGGAGTTGCTATGTTTGCATGGGTTGTGAGATGTGGCATTTATTGCCTTCATTTTTGACTTTTCTGGTCACTTTTCGTTGGCCTTTTCCCTTTTGATGCTTCTAGAATTGATTACCAACTTTTGTACCTTGGTTATCCTATTCTGGTGGTTGGTAACTTTGGTGTGGGCTCTATGGGTGGGGATAGAGTGTGTGTGGATCTGGACAAGTGGGACGAGTGGAAGGCGGATGCCACTGTTTGGTACATTTGCAAAGAGGGTGGAATTACCCAGTATATGGAGGCCATGACTGGTCACGATGAGGGCTTGTCTAATAAGTTTGTCACCTCTTGGAATGATGGTAGGGTTACCATCGGTGGAATTTCCTTTGAATTCTCTGAGGAGGTTATTGCTAGAGTTCTAGGATTCTAAATAGTGGTCAAACATGGAAGAAAACTACGAAGGTGCCAGACCAGATTAGTCTGAACCAGTTCTTTCGTGACATGGAGAAACCTATCAAGTTGCGGGGTGGCTTTGACCGCGAGGCGCTGCCAGAGCCATGTGATAGAGTTTTTATGGTGATCATGAAGTACTTCATGTTGGAAGGAAGGTATGGGTTCTACTACTATTACCACTTTAATTTTCTCAACCACCTTAAGAATCACCAGCATATCTCCATTCCTTTTTTCCTATTTCAAGCTCTTGATAACACTGTGGTGGAGTTTAATGAAGCCTCAATTTCTAGAAAGAATTATACTATCCTACACCAAGGCCTTATGTCTAGGCTTTATCATTTTCATATGGCCCTTTGCCTCCTTGGCCTATCACTGTGCAAGAAGTCTCGTCTCTCCTTGCTCTTGATGAAACCTTGGTTTCCTCTACTCCCCCCTTTGCTAGCATTCTAGATATGCCAGAATCGAGTAAGAAAAAATTCCTAAAAAGTCCTGCTTTGAAATCCCTTCCCAATGGCACGTCCCTGCCAAGGGTCCGGGGCATATGGTTAAGGAAAAAAAAGCGTCTTACCCCTACCCTGCAACCTAAGGCTAAAGCCTCTAAGAAATCTAAATTATGCCTCCATCAAATTGATTCCAACATTGAGATCACTGATGAAGCTAACACCCCCGATAGATCTCATAGACTGGTCCTTAAGTAGGACAAGGTGGGACGTCTTAAGGAGGCTTTGGATTCGGATAATGAAAATGGGAGTGACAGTGAAAGCTAGGAGAAAAAGCTGGTGGGTGGGGAAGACTAGTCTATCTCGATGAGTAGCGTGTACCATGTGTCTGAAAGCTTGCAGAAGGGCCCTACCAGTGCCAATGTGATGGAAATTAATCCCCAGGCCTCTAATATGGGTGAGGGAAAAGCCCCCTTGTAGGAAGATCACAATGAAAAAGAGCAGGCTTGGGAAGAAGTTGGAAAGCTAAAAGGGAGAATGGAGAGGCTAGAAAAAAAGGTTCAGGAGGTGTCTCACTTTGCCCTAAAGGTCATGCATAGGTCAGCTACCAGTCTATGCTTGCTACAAAAGGACAAGTATGTGGACAATGGCGAAGAAGATGCTGTTTTTAAGGAGCTGCTTGAGTTCCTCTTGTAGGATTGGGAGATTTCTATTCAGGATAAACCTTACATGGAGGAAAAGAATTAGGCCTTTGGGTCTTTTTGTTTTCATCAATTTCTCTATGAATTTTTGCATGTTAATGTTGTTTAACTGGTTTGACCCCTAGGGGTCTTTGGACTTGTCCACTCTGTATCATGCTTGCATGATGGACTCTATTTATCTTATGCTTACTATTGCTTTTTTGGTTTTTGATATGACTTGCGGTGGGTGATGGATTGGTTCTCTTTGTTGTCACTATGTTGTTAATGTGCTTACTCTGGATGGCCTTTGGTTCCTTGTATTGATGGGACAACACCCTTGTTTTTGCTAGTTTTTATATCAAAAACACCTAATTATAAAATAACTACTAAATGCTTGGTTGAAATAGATGAGAACATAATTGATAATCTTGAATGAAAAATACTACAATGAACAGTTCATTTGTGGGCTACGAAAAATGTTCAATGCATTCTTTTTTGACAAGACATTAACTGAAAAATGTCAACTTTTTGTGCAATTACCTAATATTTACAAAATGAGACTATTATTAAAAAAATTGAAGATTCATCTCGCAAAAAAATTGAAAAAAATAGTCTTATTGTAAAATATATTTGTAATGCTCTAACCTCTATTGGAAAGACTAGTAAGGAAAAAGATAAAAGGGATACTTGAAGAGTGATCACAACCTCACTAGTAAGCCATCATTTGAAAAATGCTCATTTAATGAGACAAACTTGTATTGATTTTAACTTAAATTGTAAAACATTGAATAAAGCACTCTCAAGAAGAGGAAGAATCAATAGTTCTCTTCAAAGTGATACGTGGGATTTTAGTGGGAAGCTTCCACATGTTGATGAAGAGCTAATCGATAGTATAAAGATGTAAATTGAACAATATTGGAATTATCAATCTAGAGTATCACCGAATTTAAAGGATGTTTTAAAGTTACGAATTGGTAATAAAGATCATACACCACATCCTAAACATTTTTTGGAATGTATCCAAACAATTTTGTCAAGAACATCCAAATTTGCAAATATCACAAAGGGATTTTGAATCTTGCTAGCCATTTTATTATGTTCCTATTAATTTTCACAATACATGTTGTTGTAAATATCATGTTGAGTTTTCAATTTTTCATGAATTATTATGCCATATTCATTCTACTATGCATACTGACGAAACGTTGTAGGAGTTTCATGCAGTGCAACTTGCCAAGTCATCTAGGGAGTTTTTAGATTCATTTTTATGCATTAGAGGTGATGGTTTCTTATTTTATAGAAATTATTGTTTAGATGAAATGTGTTTGCATTGTGGTGGTTTATCAAAGTTTGTAACATGCTTTCATGAGGGAAACGATCATGATTTTGGTAACAAAATTGTTGAGAAAAAACTTTGAGACAGTCAAATACACATTGAAGAGTGGAGGTGAGGGTTCTAGATGTGAGTTGGTTGCAAGAGAGGTAAGTATTGCTGATTTTATTTCAGATTTTAAGAAAAATATTTTCTATAAGTATGCAAGGAATAGTCATAGGTCATAGTGTTTGGATCAGCAATTTAGGATGTGTAAGGACTCTTTCCCCATTGAAACTGTTGTATTTGTAGTTGATTTTGCTGAAAATTACACATTGCAACTACAAAATGAAGTTCAATCACAATATTATAATTCTATAAAAATTGCTATTTTTCTCCACATAACATATAGTCATGCCCATGATAGTACAAAAGAGGATAGGAAGATAATCAAGGAGTACCATTTTTACATGAGTGATGATACATTCATCTAAGTTTGTACAACAATGTTTTGAAAACTTTTTTGAGTTCTTGTAGGAAAATGGAATTGCAAGTGGTCAACAACTAATTTGGTTAGATAAATGAATAGGGCAATTCAAGAATTCTCACATGTTTTATTGGTTGATCAAGATGTATATAGAGATGGGTGTACCACATATTTGGAGTTTTTTCAAAGCTGGGCATGGAAAACGAAAGCATGATGGTGCAAGTGCATGTGTGAAGAGATCTTTGGTTAAGGAACAAATGAAGATCAGAGGTGGTACAACATTTAGTGATGCACGTTCTATTATGGATTGGTGTACTTATGCACTATCATGAGGAGGGACACTTGATTCACAAGTGTGTAGGTTCTTTTGGTTGGTTGAGGAGGGCATAGTGTGAAACAATGTTAAACAATTAGAGATTCTTCAAAGATGCATTCATTTTGAAGCTCAGATGCAAGTGCATGTACCATATGGACACAAGAGATGGCTTGTTTTTATCATAATTATATTCAATGTGATTGGGATCGGTACGGTTCAAGTGAGTGGGTAGATACATGGATTCCATAGTACCTAACCCCTTTATCTGTAGCAAAATCCTCATTAGAAGATGTAATAGAAAGTTCACTTGACTATGATCATCTTTCAGATCTTGTACAACCAGGACATGTCTATGCAATTTTAGCACCACAGGGGAATGGAGAGGGATTAGACTATTGGTTGGCATGATGTGTACAGGGAAAGAAAAAGCTAACACAACTGATGATAGATGATGATGGGTTCATGTATCCTACAGGTTCAGTTATTGTTTCTCAAACTTGGTTGCATTCCATTTCATCATCATTTAGGTTGTTTACAATAATATAGATTTTTTATTCTAAGCATCTTTTATAGTTTGCATTACCATTTCATCATCATTTAGGTTGTTCAGATGAAATATAGATTTTCTATTCTAATTATATTTAGATGTTGATACAAATCTTATGATCACACAAGTTCATTTTTTGTTTTCAAAACTTGGTTGAGAGAATATATGATTAAAAAGAATGGCATACCTGCATTTAAAGACTATTAGAAACAAAAAACCATTCTCATGTATTCACACCTTGTTATAGCAAAAAATGTTAAGTTATTGAGACATCATGCTAGACCAAAAATTAAAAATAACTATGGACAATTAGTAGTGTTGATCATGAAGCATTAGTGGAAACTTTGCAAGTAAGAGATGATCCTTCAGGAACACTTGAGTAGCAGATCATTTTTTGTATGGGACAAGTATGATATTGTTCATCACATTTTTCTTTGTTTATCTACTAAGGTTCATTATTTAGGTTGTTGAGAATAATATATATTTTCTATTCTAAGCATCTTTTTTAGTTTGCATTACCAATTCATCATCATTCAAGTTGTTTAGAATAATATAGATTTTTTAGTCTAACCATCTTTTCTATTTTGACCATATAGATTTCTCATTCGTAGTATATTGTGATGTTCTTGGCATGATTGATCATGGAGCTACAACAATAGCAAACTCTGATCCTTTGACTGAGGTATGTGACATATTAGAATAATATAGATTTCTTGTTCTAAGAATCTTTTCTAGTTTTTATTACCATTTCATCATCATTTATGTTGATTAGAAAAATATATATTTGCTATTCTAAGCATCTTTTCTAGTTTGCATTACCAATTCATCATCATTTCGATTGTTTAGAATAATATAGATTTGTTAGTCTAGGCATCTTTTCTATTCTAACCATATAGATTTCTCATTCGAAGTATATTGTAATGTTCCTAGCATGATTGATCATGGAGATGCTACAATAATAGCCAGATCTAATCCTTTGGCAAAGGTATGTGATAGATTAGAATAATATAGATGTTATTGTAAGCGTCTTTTAGAGTTTGCATTACCATTTCATCATCAATTAGGCTGTTTAAATTAATATAGATTTATTATTCTAAGCGTCTTTTCTAGTTTGCATTACCATTTCATCATCACTTAGGTTGTTTAGAATAATATAGATTTGTTATTCTAAGCATCTTTTCTATTATATGTAGTTTAACTAGTACCTTGATGGTTTGTACAGGTGCTTGTCACTCTAGAATGTCAACATGCTACTGTTGTGGAAGACTATGCTGACCGCGAAGGAAACGCGTGATCTATTTCCTTCGCCTACTAGGAAATGACTATGTATTAGGGTCGTTTGTTATATGCCTACGTTGCATTTTGTAAATCCTATATTTGATAGCAATTATTGAATGATAATATTATGTGTATAGTGTATAGTTTATGTGTATTCAAGTGTATACTTTACAACTTATGTGTATACTTTGTAACTTATGAGTATTTCATTGTATACTTTATGACCTACATGATTTAATATGTATATTTTGTATTCATGTGTCTAGTTCATGACTTAAGTGTATTTATGTAAATGAATCACTTTTTCACTTACTCGTGAGGAACAAAACGAACCCCAAACCCCTTTGCACCTTTACATCACATCCATCTGGTCCTTTTTCCATCAACTAAAAACTCGACACCATAGGAAAATGCCTTAGAGATATCAAAAACCAAGAGTTTATTGTAGAGGATCCCTACGTGATCCTGTAGACTCAGACAAATTGTTTCTAGGTGACATGGTTTCTGAGTAATATCCCATCAAATATTGTTGTCTTTTAGCACTTTGGACTGTTCAGGGAAATCATCAATCCAATGTAGCTCAAAGTGGTTCAACATGTTTGGGTGCAAAAGAGGGACATGCCTAGTGTAAACATACCTATCCAGATGTGTTGGAATAGTCTGTTTAGTTGTACGAGTTGTAGAACAAAAGTTACACCACTTTGCAACTTTACACTGCTTGCATCTAACAATTTTTTCCTCAACTAAAAACTTGTCACCATAGGAAAATTCCTCCGAGATAGAAAAATACGAGAGAATTTATTATAGAGGGTCCCAACACAATTCCATAGCCTCAGAAAGAGAGTATGTAAGTGTCATGGTTTCCAAGAAATAGCCCTTCAAAGATTGTTGTCTTTCAGGACTTTGGACTCTTAAGGGAAATTGTTAGTCCAATGTAGCTTAGAGTGGTTTATTGTGTTTGGGTGCAAAAGAGGACTATGCCTAGTGTAAACATACCTATCTGGATGTTTTAGAACAGTTTGTTTGGTCGTACGAGTTGCAGAATGAAAGTTGCACCACTTTGCAACTTTATAATGCTTTCATTTGACAAAATTTTCCTCAACTAAAAAATCATCACCATGGGAAAATTCCTATGAGATAGAAAAAAAAAAAAGAGGTTATTATAGAGGGTCCCAACATGATCCCATAGCCTTAGAAAAAGAGTTGTAAGCATCATGGTTTTTGAGAAATAGCCCTTCAAAGATTGTTGTCTTTTTATACTTTGGACTCTTAAGGGAAATCTTTAATCCAATGTAGCTTAGAGTGATTCAACATGTTTGGGTGTAAAAGAGAACCATACCTAGTGTAAATTTACCCATCCAAACATGTTGGAATAATCTGTTTGGTTATACAAGTTGTAGAATGAAAGTTGCACGACTTTACAACTTTACACTACTTGCATTTGACAACTTTTTCCTCAACTAAAAAACTCGTCACCACGAGAAAATTCCTTTGAGATAGAAAAAACCAATAGAATTTATTGTATAGGGTCCAACACGATCCCATAGCCTCAAACAAAGAGTTTGTAAGCATCACGATTTTTGAGAAATATCCCTTCAAAGATTGCTACCTTTTAGCACTTTGGACTCTTAAGGGAAATCACCGGTCCAATGTAGCTTGGAGTGATTTAGTGTGTTTGGGTGCAAAAGAGGACCATTCCTAGTGTAAACATACCCAAACAGATTTTTTGGAATAGTCTGTTTGGTCATATGAGTTGCAGAACTAAAATTGCACCACTTTGCATCTTTACACTTCTTGCATTTGACAACTTTTTTCTCAACTAAAAACTCATAAGCTACCATGGGAAAATTCCTCTAAGATAGAAAAAAAAAGAGAGGTTATTGTAGAGGGTCCCAACATGATCCCATAGCCTTAGACAGAGAGTCTGTAAGCATCATGGTTTTTGGGTAATAGCCCGTCAAAGATTGCTTCATTTTAGAACTTTGAACTCTTAAGGTAAATCATCGGTCCAATGTAGCTCAGAGTGATTCGGCATGTTTGGGTGTAAAAGAGGACCATTCCTAGTGTAAACATACCCATATAGTATGTCTAGTTTTCTTATTGATGCATTATGGTTAGCAACATTAATTTTTGTGCATTACAATAATACAAATGGCATGTCAAAGGTCAAATGGTGTGCATGTCATGGAGTTGTATTTGGTTTGTTTAATGGTTGCATCATGGTTGAGTGATATCTTAATTATTGATCATGATTATTGTATAGATTTAACATGAAAAATCTAATGAACATGTATCTTGTTCAGTTGTAAGGGCTTTGTTTGAATGTTGCATCAAACCCGTATGGTCAAAAGATATTGATTCTTATTCTTGAGATGATGTTATACCTTTTACATGTTATTAACCTTGAATGAACATTGAGTGACATTGATTTTTGTGAAGATGATTATATTACTTTCGAATGAACACTATAATATGACATGCATTTCATTAAGTTCTATCCATTTTTCATTAATTTTAACTTCTTTTGAAATAAAAATCAGCTGCCCACTTCTTTACATGAGTTAAAAAAAATAAAAAAAAATCAAATGTAAATTCATTCAATAAAGCTTGAAATCATGGGTATTCTCAAATTGAATGTTTGATAAAAAAATGTATTGGTAGACATGTATGAAAATTGTGGTACAATAGAAAAGGAAATGAATTGTTTGAAAAAACTCCTCAAAGAAAAATGGTCTCATGGAATGTAATGTATATGAACCTTAATATGAATGAACTCTAATATAGATGGATTACTAATTGTAATTCATAAGTTCTATTAAAATGCAATTTCGTTAATCTATAACATACATTATCAATCATAAATTTAAACCATTCTAAGATAATTATGCATTCCATTTTGAAAATTCAAAGTAGAAATACATGCACAGGAGGAAAAAATTAGATCGAATATCAATTCTTATGTATCAAACTATAGAATCATTGTGTTTGTGAATATACAAATTTGACATATGCCTACTCAGAACAAGTTTTACAAAATGTGGCATATATGCCATCTCAAGATCTATCAAACCCTAAGTACATCTCAATCTATATCATATCCTAATCCTATGTTGGACCATCAAAATTGAGCCTCCTCGAAGAAGTTAGTTGCTTTGAAGTTTCCTTCCCAATAACAATTCAAACCACAAATTAGATTAATTTTGTGAATGGTTGACAAGATAGACTAGTAAATAGAAACTTATATACCATCATTTATAAATTACGAATTTAACATCAAAATCAGTATACATGTAATATATTATATCAATAATTAAATTCTTGTTTACCTCAAGTCTTGCTCTCTTTTCTGCAAGATATTCTACATATGATTGTCCCTTAGGATGATCGGGAGTCCTCATATAAAGTAATGGTCTCACACTCATCACAATGCTGAGTCGAGCTAAGGACTATAGTAGATAAAATAAAAAATGATACAAATTAACATATAATTGTTGACAAATAATCATATCTACTAAACACATATCTACTCATATCTAAACGTAAATATATGCAATATAAAATAAACACATACCTGTTGTGATGCTATGACACTAGATGTGCTCATAGTCGATGAATCAGCTAAGATGGTTTCTTATATAAAAAATGACAAGAATGTAACACAATTTAAATGCACATGCACATATAATCATAATGTTGAGAATAAAAAAAATATACCTATTGTCCAACTTCATCCAATGGGCCAGATCCAGCCAACAAGGTTGTATAAGAACCAGTTTGCTACATAAAAATACAAGATTACATTAGACTATCAATATATGTAGTACATGCATTTAAACATTAATAGATTTCAAAAATTAACATCTAAAATAATCATTTAAATAATACCGTATACTGATAAATTCTTTAGGGAAAATGAAATGGCAATATGCATAGCCTCTTACACTTGCGACATCTGCTCCTCTGTCAACAACTGTTAAAGTTTCCAGCACATAAACATATATTATTACAAATATCTCTCATAAAATATGAAAGAATTTACATAAAACACACTATGAAATTACTTTAAGTCTTACTGGTCCTCCCATATCATCCCTGGAAGTCAATTTCTCTCTTGCAAATGGTCCACTTCGTGCTCTATCAACTCCTACATCCAACATATCATGAACCTCATAGTTGGATGTGTTTATGAAAGCCTCAGTGGACTGTTGAAGAGGACCCAAACACAAATTGTTACACATCATGCAACAATGAGGCACACAAATATTTCCTAAAGAGGATGGTGTACTAGTGGGAGCTGATGATGGTGTACTAGTGGGATTTGATGCAACAAGTGCACCACCATCATGTTGCAATATATGAGGTGTAGCACCATCGTGATGGGATGCATCGTCAAATGGTTGTACAACATGATGGCTTTGTGTGACCAAATGATCATTCAATGAATGTAAGGCATAAATGCTCAAAGTTCTTGCATCTACAACAATCTTAGGGTAAGGTAGTGAAGTCGGGGCAGCAATAGGTGGAGTAGGACAAATTGGGGTGACTCGGCATGCTCTAGGTCTATCCTGTGGCATCCCTCTACCAACACCCTGGAAATATCACATGTCAAAGTAATTGACATGTTTCCCTAACACAAAGTTAGCATATAATTTTCAAAGAAAATATGGAGGGACATCAAGATTGTTGTTGGGTGGTTTATCAAAAACCATCCACCAACATCTTCAAAAATTATCTAATATACCTCTATGGGTGTACCATTTAATTGAATTTTTTTTTTCACACATTAACATGCTATCTTATTTTGTGATTGATGAATAACTGAGCTAATTGGGATTTCTCAATATCAAGTTCCTCCACCTCATCATATGATAACCCATTGGCATAAAATTGTCTTTGTTCCTCTCGCTATTGTGCAAATCTATTGTGCTAAGTTGCCAAAGTTTCAACATTTGAAATGATTGTTTCCAAAGTGGTTTTCATGTGTGATAGCTCATTGAGTGTCTCACAGATTCAACATACATTTCTTAATTGATCTAAATTTCTATGAATAGATTCAAGTATTGTTGGCATGTTTTGGTTTAGAAACAATGGTTGCAATGAAGGAGGATTTGGAGGGTTTTCATCTTGTGTAGGGTTAGGGTTTTCGTCTTGTGCAGGGTGAGGGTTTTCATGTTGATCCATTTTAAACCTGTTAATTGATAAAAAAAATTCAAAATTAACAATGATTTTAATGCAATAAAAACCTATCGAATTTACCCTATTTTTGACTAAAATTAAAAAAAAAACAATGCAAAAATAATATAAATTGAATAAAAACATAAAAATCCAAACATACCTTTGAAATTTGATTGATTTTGAGCAAAATGATCCTCTGCGAACGAATATCTGAGTTGGAGAGAAAAATAACCCACACACAATGAGCTAAATATGAGCTCTCATATTTTTCTTTTTTAAACTTATAACACAAGAAACAAATATTTGTTTCCTATTTTATACTTTTTTTAATATATGGTCAGGTCCAAGACCTGACCATACATTAATTGATGATGTTTTTTTCAAATGTATAATATAAAAATATAATACATAATATAATATAATATATATTATAATATAATATACATTATATTATGTATAATATATTATATTATTATATAATATAATATATATTATGTTAGTTATAATATAATATATATATATATTATATTATGTTAGTTATTATGTTAGTTCTTTTTTTAATTTATAACATAGAAAATGTATATCTGTTTCAAAATAGATATCCATTTTAAAACAGATATTTGTTTCTTGTTTTATATTTTTTTAACCTAAACCTGACCATATATTAATTGGTGGCATTTTGTTTCAAATGTATAATATAAAAATATAATATATAATATAATGTATATTATATTATAATATAATATATATTATACATAATATAATGTATATTACATTATAATATATTATATTATTATATAATATAATATAATATTTTATAATAATATTATATAATATTA
>VDFB02353493.1:58087187-58165123 GCA_007258455.2 Sequoia sempervirens
TCATCGAGAATAGGCATAAAAAGATATAGCTCATTAGGCTTGTGGATGCAAAATAGGACCAATTAAGACATAAATAGGGATAAATAAAGCAAGGTGGGCCCAAACAAGTGTGAAAATGCAAGGGTATGCATTTTCCTACACTATATTTAGCCCCTAGTTTAATGAGAGGATGAACTTGCTTCAAACACACACTAAAGTAGCCAATCACGCAATCAAGAGGGGTTCAAATGTACAAATACTAGTAAGATAGGATGACAACAATCAAGAGGATTGTCAAACCCCTAGGATCAAGATGCTATGACAAACCAACATAGGCACAAAGGAACACACTTGTAGATGATATATGAAGCCATAACTAGATCGCAAACATACACCACCAAAGAAAGAAAAAGGTAAAAGAAAAAATTAAATAAAAATGCAATGAATCAAGCTTTGACTGGTCATCCAACATGTTGTGGACCAGGTCTAGTTTGTTTGTCCAAAGGAGGTTTACAAGTGGAACTCGTTGTCCACTATGCAAATAAAAAAAATACTCACAAATGCTAGTAAAGCTAGTTGTCCACTAGGTGAGCCCCAACAGGTCCATATCAAAGTCATACCCCCATGACTATGATAAGGACAAAAGGAAAAATGCACACTTCATAAAGGGTAGTGAAGCTAGGTGTTCACTAGGTGAGCCCTAGGGGACCATATCAAAGCCATACCTCCATGACTTTAATAAGGTACAAAAATGCCTACTCACAAGGGCTAGTGAGGCTAGTTGTTTACTAGGTGATCCCTAGGGGACCATATCAATGCCATACCTCAATAACTTTAATAAGGTACTGTAGATACTGAAAATTGACCACTTTGATTTGGTCAATTTACTCCCAATTCGACTAATGTCATATCCTATATATTAATCAAATAACACCCTATTATTTAATTAATATTCATTATCCCTTATCCCTTCATCCTTATTTATTTCTTCTATCATATTTAAATCCTAGCCTAAAGTAAATAATTACCTTTAATTATTTACTCCTATCCCTTATCCCTTTTCCTCTAAAGAATTAAATAAATAATCTATTTATTTAATTCCCCTGATGTCACATCCTCCAAAACCTTTTTCTAATCCTGATTATTTTGTATAATCCTATATTAAGGATGTGCACATTCCTAATCCTTGATTAGGGAGGTCTCACATCCTCCATATAATGCAAGTGGATCATTAATCCTCATTACCCACCTAATCATTTGCCTAATCCCTCACTTACACAACCTAATCATTGATTAGCTATCCCAACCTATCCTTTTCTCAACTCTCCCCATTCCCCAAGGAATTTTTAATTCATTTTTGTCTTCCCAAGGTCCTTTTGAGGAATTTTTAATTCCTCTCCCATCTCCCAAGGAAAATTAAATTCATTTTCTCTTTCCCAAGGAATATTAAATTCCTTTTATCCTTTGCATGCACATTAAAAATGAATTTTTAATTCCTTTGGTCAATTATTGATCTCAACCCTTGATCTTCCTCCCCTTTTTAATCTCCACCATCCATTCCATTTCCCTTTCTAAATGACTAACATTTAGCCATTTTTGCAACCCTAACCATTCTCAACCATTCATCATCTCAATCTCTCAAGCATACATCTAGCCTCCATAGCCAAATCCACTACACTTACATCCAAATCAAGCAAAATCAAGTCGTTATACTATTGAAATCAATCTAGGAGCACACATATCAAGCCATCAATGAGGGAAAATAAATTCATCAAGCTAAAACAAGGTAAAAATTGGTTTTATTGTCATTTTAAGTTTGAGTTTCATCTTAAGCCCAATCTGAGTGTTTTGTTTTTTTTTCATCTTCTTGCTTGAGTTTATTTCTTTTTGTTTTAGATGGGGAGAACACATTGCACACATGTTTGGCACGCACAATGGGACCCACATCATGGGTCTACACTTTTACGTTTGTCGTTGTTTGAATTTTGTAGGTTCAAGTTTTACATGCAGGGGCGAATCTACCCTGACGGGAAAATTTGCACCTAGCAGAGGTGAATCTGTAGTCAGAAACAGGTAACCTTGCAATTAGGGGAAAAAATTTTAGTCATAGAGGCTAATTCACACCAAGCAAATTTTCCATTTTTTTTGAAAGGGGTGAACCTACCATCATAAGTGAATTTGCTTGAAGTAGAGTTGAGTTTGCAAGTGATCTCTAGAAACAGACGAGGTTACTCGAGTTACAGAGGGAAAAGAAAATTCACCCATTCATATGGATAGAAAAATTTGACAAGCATAATAGGTGGATTTTCTTAGCACAAGGGTGAATATGCTCATCAGAATAGGAAAATTTCCCTCACACAGAGGAAAATTTGAGGTAAACCCAAAACTTGAATTTTCACTTTTCAGCATCGTTTTGGTTTCAGTTTTATGTACTGATCTACTAACTCGCCTGTTTTTGAGTGTCCTTGGTTTTTGCTAATGATTTGTGTGGCTTATCTTTGTTTTTCCAAGGCTAGTGGTGTTAAATTACTAACACATTTTCTATAGGATGATCGGTCGAAGACCTTCTAGTTAGTCTTTCTATTTTTTTTCATACTAGCTAGGCACACATAGATTAATTAAATGGTCAATTAACTTGTTTGTTGTGTTTGGTAGTGAACTATTGATGTATCTAATCCCCTTGCACCATTTGGAAATCCTAGGTGATGAGAAATTACAGTTAACTCTAGTCCAGTCTAGTCCACCTAGGAGGTGCTAGTGCGTCTAAGCTCTCCCCTTGAGCTACGTGTGAATCTGGGGGCTAGCTGAAAACATCTAGTATCTTCTTCCCTTAGCGGGACCTACTTGAGATTTCATCACCCAGGGGATGATCCCAACCATGTGTTACTAGCGGGGTATATAAAGGGGGGAGAGCTAAAGTTGTACCTCAATCCAGTCATGTCATGTTTAGTGAAGTGTTGAAGCTAGTGTGATACCTAGATAAGATGTGCAGAGTTGGTCCAAGTTTCTAGTACCTCATTGGGGCTCCCGACTCACGTTTGTAATAGGTTGGTGTTCACATTTTTTCCCCACATACCATGCATATATTAGGGACTCACGAGATAACCTTGTTTAGCCTAGATAGAGACTCGTGTTTTAGCTGCAGCTTGGTGTAGTGCAGGCGATGCATACGGTACCCCAAAGTTACTCACCATGTACTCCCTTGGGTTGAGATAGAAATCCTCATGGTAGACTACAATAGTCCTCGAGTGAGAGTGTGAACGTGACTCTATGGCATCTATTGATGACCTTGTGCCATTAGAATGCTAGCTATCCGCCTTCACAAGAAAGGGTGATCAAGAGAACCACCCCGGTATCACAGAGTATTAACCTTGGGTTTTCTACTCAAGGTTGTGGGCCTACATCAAGTTTGTAAACCCTTATCACTAATTTTAGGTTTCTACTGCCTAACGTTTCTTCATTTTGTGATACCAGTGTTTTTATTTTTAGTTGAGTTATCCCATCTTTTTTTCTATTTTTTTTCATGCTTTTTTCCTTTTCCACAGTCAACCCCTTCCTATAGAGGTGAATTTTCCCCTTAAAAAGGTGAATTTGCACTATAGACAAGCCATTTTTCCTTGCAAAAGGGCGATTTCGTATTTGAGTCTAGTCTAGGTCATTCATTTGGGTGAATCCTTCTTTGTCAGAGGCGAATTTTCCTATGGGTCACCTTTTAAGTGACCCATTTTTTTCCCATTCTCTGGAATAGGCGAGTTTGTCTAGTCTTTAGGCAAGTTTGTCAGTCATCATCTATCAAATTCACTTGTTTTCTCAGAATAGGTGAATTTTCCATATCTTGGGGAAAACCTGTTGTCCACAGGGGTAATCCCATTTTTAGTATGTGTCATCTCGTTAGTCATCATGCATCAAATTTGCCTACTTTCTCATAATAAGTGAATTTTTCGTCTTTAGGGGTGAACCTACTATTATTTTGAGTCTACCCATTCATCCTCTTCCCTGTCGAATTCACTTGTTCCCTTTAGAGAGGAAAATTTTCCACCTCCTTGGGTGAATTCGCTCTCTACAAGGGCGACCCCACTTCTCGTCCAAGTCTTTTTTCGATTCGAGTCAAGATTTAGGCGAATCCTTTTGTCAATTAGGAAATCCTATTTTAAGGTGAGTTTGTTTCCCATCCATACCATTCAAGAAATAGGCATGTCTGTCAGTCCCTTGGCCAATTTTGCAAATCAAGTTCACCCATTCTAGTGGTTTTAGGCAATCTTTCCTTGGTTATAGAATATTTTTTCAATGTTTGGGAGAACCCGCTATTAGATAAGCGAATTTTCTTATCAAATTCACATGTTTCTTGTGTCATCCTAGACTTAGGTTAATTTTCTCTGCTTTGATAGGCGAATATTCTCATCAACTTTGCCCATTTCCTATGTACCCTCAAGATTTAGGTGAATTTGACTCACCAAAATAGACAATTTTCCATAACATAGAGGCAATTTTTCTCCCTTTAGATAGGAAAATTTGTGACCTAGAGAGGAAAACTTGCTTAATACAGAGGCATATCTACTTCCCATACAAATTCCAAAGAGTGAATCCTTTGGGCCACTAAAATCTTGTCATTTTCCGAGTTCTTTGACGTGATCAATTTTGTTTTATCATCATCCATCCACCCATAATTGTCACTTTAGTACATCTTCATTTTCCAAAATTCATCCATTCATCAATCAAATAATATAGGTGCATCTTAGAACATCTCTAAATTGCACATCCATCATTGGTTTGTCAATCCCCATCCCCTAGACTAAGTTTTAGAGGTTCTTATCCAAGTTGGCTTAGGTACCTAATCTCGATCATCATCATCTGCATCTACTTAGGATTGTCATCTATCCTGAGTCAGTCATCATCTTCAACCCAATCAATCTACTTCCATCTTGAGGTAGATTCATTTTCGTAATCATCCCTTTTGTAGTCCAATCTGATTGTCAACACCTTACGTCATCTAGTTAAACCCCTGAACTTGGTTTAGAATCAATCCCATCACATCCTCTAATCTAATCCTAAAATGAGCTTCAATCCAATCCTAATATGAGCTTCAATCAAGTCCTAATTTGAGCTTAAATAAAATCCAAAGCTGAGCTTAATCTACATCCCAATTTGGGCTTTAGTTCATCCACATCCAAGATCTTTTGATATTGAAACAAATCTTAAGATCCCTTCTTCCATGTTATTATAATCCATCCTATTTATCTTTTCATCATCTTTTCTTTCCTTCTAATCATCTATTCCCATCTTTTCAATCCATATCCATCCAATCCAGTGTCATGAATCCTTCTCTATCAATGCAACCAAAAAAATTAGTCAAGGGGAACCCCAATTACATTGATGATGATAACAAAAGTCTCATTGATCAAGATGAGTATGATATAGACCCCCTTGATGCTATCATTACTACAAAGCTTTCCCCAAGTGTCATCCAAAACCCAATCACTCATCCAAGCTATCCCATCACGCCTTCATCCACACCTAATAAAAATCCTTATACTACCTTTGACAAGGGATATCCAGTATCTTCCCCATCTACATACTAATCATATCCTTCATCTACATCTTTCTCTTATCCAACATCCACATCCTCCTATCACAATCCAACATCCCAATCTTCCCATCCTAATCTACTATCCCAATACTCCTACTACAATCCACCACCCACATCCTCTTGTTCTAATCCAACATCCACATCCTCCTATCCCAATCTAGCATCCCAATATTCCTACCCTAATCCACCATCCCAATCTTCCCATCCTAATCTACTATCCCAATACTCCTACTATAATCTGACACCCACATCCTCTTATCCTAATCTACCATCCATGTCCTCTTATCCTTGTATATGCATAAAATTGGTCATGTCTAATTAATCCTGGTATTTAATTAAATATTTATTATTTAATTAATCTCTCTAAAAGTCCTCTACATATGATTAAATTTAATTAATTTAATTATATTGTTCATTCACTTTATTCTTTTGTCATGATTAAATAAATCAACTTTATTTAATTATTTCACATCCATATGTCTGCTTGATTAATTAAATAAATACTCTTTATTTATTTTAACTAATTATCACCTTCTCGATTTAATTAAGTCTTTTGATTTAATTAAATTTAAATATTTCCTTTCTCCTATTCAAAATATTTCTTCTAATTAATTAAATATTTTATTTAATTAATTTCATCTACATGTCATTTCCCAAAAAAATAATTAAATATCTTTATTTAATTAATATCCTTCATATCTTTTCAAATTATAATTAAATATTTTATTTAATTATGAAATCTTTTATTATTCTTCAAATCTTAATTAAATGATTATTTAATTTAGAAAAATCCCCATGTCACTCATAAATAAATAATCGAATTTATAATTCATTATTTATCTTCTTAAATCTTTCCTCTATCTCACAAAAAGATGATTTTTACAATTCATCTTTATCATCTAATCTTATCTCTTCCTCGAAAAAGGAAACAAATCTTGCTTTCTGGTTTTCTTCAATTTTTCTCTCCAGTCTTATCCATCTTCGACCATTCAATCTACCAAGAATTTTCACAGCCGTTGATCACATCAACCAATCAGAATCTTTTGAAAGCTCTATAAATACCCCTGCAAACCCAAGCATTGGTTACAACACACACACATTAGATACATGCATTCAGGCGATTAGCATGTTAGCATTGCTATCATCAACTTTGATATTCATATCATTTCTTAGTTCTAGTTTTTTTAACAGTAACCATAGCACGTTAATCATATCTTAGCATAGCATGCATCCATCTTTAATCTCATTCTCGAGGAAGATTGTTTGTTGAGCCTAGCACACAAGATTTGAGAGGAAGCTGGAATCGACAAAAACATTGGAGATAGAGGACAATGGAATGTCTTTGAAGCATAAATGGAGTTTTCATTTCTTTCCTTTATTTTATGTTGTGATTTAAAGTTTCATTGGTGTGTTTGAATTTTTTTTTTTAAATCCACATTTATTTCATATATACTTAAAAATCGATCACACATTTCTGGTGCCCACTGTGGGGCCCTTGCCCTGTTTTTGACATTTACTTGTAGGTTTTTTTATAGGATTTCATGTTCTAGAATTTGGATTTTCAAAAAATTGTGTTTTAGCGCATACGTTGCTTTTTTTAGCGCATCGAGGATTTTTAACAATGCTTTTGCAAGTTCTTCAGCGCATCCAGGAACTATTTCGACACATATAGGGAATGTAACGGTGCTTGTAAGGAATAAAATGGTGCATACACTCAGCTCACTTCATTAAATTTTGTAAAAAAATTCATTTCTTTTAGCGCATTTAGGATTTCTTTTAGCGCATTTAAGGTTTTCTGCAGTGCATTTATTCTCTATTTTAGCACATTGACTATTTATTTTAGCGCTTTTGTTTTTTTTTAAGCGCATATAGGGTGTAATTAAACAAAGTTCTCAGTTTGACGCCTTCCACAGACAGAGCTTTTTGTGGCATAAAAAGAACCAATTTAGGATAGTCACATATGGTTTTGAAAAGAAGCAACCCTAGGGTAGACATGAATTAAAATGAAGCAATCTAGGGTAGTCACCACACATTGATTTTGTAGTTAAAATGAATCCCATGCTTGTTGTGAAGCAACATCTTTACATAGATTAAATCATTGTCATTTGGGCTCTAAAAAGAACAATGGCTACTTTGTCTATGGCAATAGGTCTATGCTCTCCCCTTAACTGGGTGATCAAAATACAAGACTTTCCTTTTCAATTTCTACAATTTTAATGTTTCATTACATCCTGAAGAGGGCCTTCTCTTGTGGGAAAAAGTACTCACGCAAGAGGAATGACCCAAGTGGGTTCAAGCCAAAGCCAAGCTATTCCACTCCACTATAAAATTTAAAGCAAATCTGGGGAAACCCACTTTTTTCGATAGCATCCAAGATAACCATCCCCAAAGCCTTTTTTCTAAAGGTTGGCAGGTCTCCTGAGGGAGTTTATTATTGCTGCACCAAACATAAAGCCTTACTACGAACCTAGTGTAGTAGCCAACTGTGTCAGTTTCCAAACATCCTAATAATTACAATGCAAGGGGAGGGAATAATCTACCCCCAAGACACTCACCATATAACTTCCAAGGACCGTTTGCTCAGGGGATCTGGTATCCGCTTTCGTCACTTTGAGTACGCACCTAGAAAATACAAAAACACGGTGCCCCTTTGGGGGTGACACAGCTGTGTGAGTCGACACAGTTCTAAGATGTGGGCTCTGGTTATTATCATGACCTACTTGAGCACTAAGAGTGAGTCTGCCTGAATTGTTTGTTATGTGTGAAACCTGTGAAAACACTTTTTGAAAAAAAAAATTAACATACACTTGATGTTTAGTATAGGGCTTAAAAACAACTATTTTCAGAGTGTTTGTTTTGTTTTCAATCACATTAACTTAGATAAAAGATCATTCAAGATGAACATGCAAAAATTCAGCTGAAATTGTTCAAAGACTGTTCGAAAAACTGCTTTAGAAAACTATTTTAGTGTATCTAGGGGATATCTTAGCACATATAAGGTCTATTCTAGTGTATTCACTAGTTAGTTCAGCACATTTAGGACCTGTTTTGGTCCATAGGCTAAATATTCTATGAACAATTTTTGTCACTGTCATTTGAGCATTTTTCTGTAGTGCATATAGGACACAAAGTAGCGCATTTGAAGTCTGTTGTAGCACATTTGACTGTTTCTCTGGTGCATATGACTATTTCTACGGTGCATAGAGAGTACAGAGTAGCACATCTATCACTTTTTAGGATTATTACTTTTGAAAAATCTGAGTTTGTAACATCTTCAATCTAGTAGCCTTTTGGAATTTCTCTCATGCTTAGAGAGTGGAAATCAACCAAATTTGTCATGAAATCAATTGTCAATAGGATCAAGAAACCCAAGAAACATTTAGGTTACAAGAAAACCTTGCAACATAGAAAGTTTTTGTATAAAAGTTGAAACGTCTTGCTCCATTACCATGAGTTCATCCATAGGTACCAAAATTTTGCTAGGGGATTTACCGACAAATACGTTGTAGAACCTTTATATTCACAAGCCTATTTTCACAGAAGAGCTCTATCACAATGACATAATCACAATCAACCTCTCAACTTTGATTATCTACCACAACCTTCTATTGAATATCCAACACCCTAGTCAAATCCTTTAGTGAGTTTAATTAGGCTATTTGATATACTTCAAAAACAAGGATCAAATCTTAAAAGTGCACCATTCAAACAAATTGTTGATTATTGATTCAACTTCCCCAACAAGATTCTGATATCCTTTATCATTGGAAGCCACAATTAAGATTAGAAACATCTTTTGATAATATCATAATATTTTCATCTTATTGGATCAAAACATCATCCTTTTTGCACTTATCAAATTGTGATCTAAGTCTTGAAGAAAATTTCAAAATCATATGCCTATTTTTACAAGATCTCAATACAATAAGCTGAGAGAGGATATTCAACAAGAAGAACATACTGGAAGAACTCAAGAAGAAGGTTAGAGTATCAACCCCCTTATAGTGTGAGTTGAAATCTCATCTTTAATGACAACATGGATGAAAGAGAAAAGAATTTGTTCCCTTCCAACAGAGACATGAGCAGAACTCCTATGGATAGCGATGATGAACAAGATGAAAAACATCATCTTAGAGAGGTTGAGCAAGATCCCAAATTTCACAAAGCCTTTGAAAAGATCTTAGAGTGCAACAAAGAGAAATATTTCCTATAATTGGCTGACAAAGGAGCTAAATTTCCTCATGATTTTAATATTGAGAACATAAAGAATAATCTTGAAGAAACACCCTTGTCTGATCTTAGTGCCTTGTCTCAACAAATTAAAGCACTAAAAGGACAAATTAAATATCTACAAGGGGGAGCCACAACAAAGACATGCTCTTGATGAAATCTTCCCTTATCCTTTTGACCAATGTCTCAACATGATTCCATTTCCCAAACATTGTGAAATCCAAAGTTTGATCATTATAATGGGAAATCGGATCCAATCGATCATATCAGAGACTTTTGAAATATGACATTAGAGTTTTCTCATGAGGACACATACTTGATGCATTTATTTCCTAGGAGTCTTGGAGGCCAATATATGGAATGGCTATCAAAAATCACATTGCCTGATAGGACATTTGAGGAATTGATTAACGAATTCATATCACAATATTCCTACAATATACAACATGAAATAATCATGATTGATCTCTGCAAGGCTAAATAGAAACCTAGTGAACCATTTATTACATTTTTTCAGAGATGGAGAAGATTGTTTGCTAGATATCTGGATCATGTTCCTGAAAAGGAAAAGATCACCACTTTCATAAATAGCCTAGATCAAGAGATGAGCTATCGTCTTAATCTTCATTGTCCACCCTCTTTTCAAAAATTGATTGAAAATGCCATTATCATTGAAATTTCCTTGGTCCACAGAGGGATAATAAAACTTGATAAGGACAATCCTAGCTCGTCAAATCACCATAATGAAAAATCTAAGTTTTGGACTCGAAACAAAAATGTGGTGAATGATGGTGTTGTAGATGCAAATCATGTCTCAACCAAGCCATTTGTTCTTGGTGCTTCAAGTACTCCTTGCAACAATAATTATAACAATGTCAACTCGGTCACAAATTAGGGAAAAAATTCTCCTCCCCTGAGGAATAACATGAATCAAAATTTTACTCCCAATCAAGGGAATTCCAACATCAAGGTTACTATGGAAATGATAACAACAACGCCTTAGGAAATTCCTCAAACAAAAATCCGCAATGATCTTCATTTTTCTCTAGTAGAAGAAATTTTACTCCATTGGGTCAATCTTTAGAATCTGCATTCAAAGAATTGATGACTAGAAATGTTCTTACTTTTCTGCCTCAATGCAACTTTAAACCCAGTGTGAAGCCCCATCATGGAATGATACATACTATTGTGACTATCCTCGGTGCAAGGGCCATCACACAAATAATTGTCAAGCCCTGAAAAATAAAGTCCAAGACTTAATCGAAAATGGCACCATCACAATAGAAGGACACCAACAATCAAACGAAGACCACCAAGCATTTCACAACCCTTTTCTCAACTATCAATAAGGTGAGTCTTCTGGAAAAAGGGTGAATCATATCAATGATCATAGAATCAATCATATATACAATGATGACGAGCGGGTCAATGTTATAAAAGTTAAGGAAAAGAGGGAATATAGAGAAGTTAACACAACAACAAGGGAACAAGCTAAAGTTGTCTTAAAGGGTGCTTCTTCAAAATCCACTGTGCCCCTGCCTCAACATCAATATGATTTAGTCAATCAACTTCAAAAAACTCCAGCTCAAATTTATGAAGATTTCCCCAACACACAAGGAAATTCTAGAAAAGGCGCTCATTGAAACAATTGTATCCACTAATCTAGATGTGGGCCGATTTCAAGCCATGGTGGGACACTTATCCTCACCCGCATGCCTCTCATTCTCTGAAAAATATGACATTTCCATGACACATCCACATAATTCATCACTATACTTAGAAGTCATGATCCATAAGTTTCATGCCAATGCATCCTAATAGATGGAGGTGTTGGTTTGAACATATGTACCATGAAGTTAGTTCAAGCTTTAGGATTTTTTCAGGACTCCATTGATCCTAGAAGAAATATTACTATTAAAGCCTACGATGATGAGGAAATAATTTCCAAGGGTTTAATCATGATGTCGATCAGAGTGGGACCTGTTATCAAGAATACTTTTTGTCAAGTATTAGACCTTGATCTTGCAAAAAACATCTTGTTGGGTCGTCCTTGGATCCATGAAATGCAAGCTATCCCGTCCACATATCATCAATGTCTTATGTTTCCTTATGATGGACAAGTGATCACAATACCAGCTGATAATTCAAATAGTAAAACTTGTGCCAACATCAAAGCTAGTCAAGATACTTTGGTTCCTAACAATCGAGAAGCTCCTCTTGTTACTTCTCCCAAAGTTGATACACAAATCAGTCAGTTAACCGAAAGCTTTGAAAAGCAACTACAATTCAAGGAAAATGGAGTTGGAGAGTACTCTCTCTATCTTTCTAATCTTCCTACATTACCTCGGTCACATGGATAACCTTCTATCGCCCAACAACAAATATTTGTAGCATCAACATCAACGCGACCACCAATAGAGCCAAATATAAAGTTTAATGGATGATTTATCAAAGAAAAATTCCCCATGGAAGATTCTGAGGATAGAGAAGTTCTAATTTGGCTCTATAAAGATGAAGATGAAACAATTATTAATGTCAAACTACCTACTTATCAATATGGTAAAGGATACTCAATCATGCAAAAGATGGGCTATGATGGTAATGGTCCTATAGGAAAAAGAAAAGGAGTAGTTGAGCCTATTCACCTTCCAGGACTTGCTGCAAAAGATAAAATAGGACTGGGCTATGATACTAACTCAAAAGAAAGAGAATCCAAGCTATTGCATGATAATGTCCTCACATTGCAAGAAGGGTCTGATACAAGGGAAGTCTGTTTGACATCAATTCAGAATTTTGTGGATAATAACTCTGAGACAGATTTCGGTGAATACGAATGGGACACCATCTACAATGATGAGTTCTAGAGGGACAAAAAGGTTGATGTAGTGCACAAGTACACCCCAACTCTAATTGAAGGTGAAGGGTCAGGGTCCCAACCACAAGAATCTGAATAACAAGGTGACTATGATTCTAGTGATACCGAGTCAGATTTAATACAACAAGACTATCATGATAACAGTACCACCATTGATTTTCCTCATACCTCAGATCCTACATACAACTCCATTATGAGCATAACCATAGCAGATTTCATGCAACCCGATGATCCATTACCTTTGATCCATCCCAATCTCATTAATTGGGATCTATCTGAACCTATTGATATACCTATGTTTTCAAGTGATGAATCTATTGTCAACTTCCTTTCCATAGACAACACAAATGATTGTTCCACTAGCGATTTTTGGCATAGTCTTTAATCAGGAGAGTGTCAGGTCTCCTAGCTATAAAAATAAAATTCAAAAAGAAAGATCTAATGTGAAAACCAGAATCTGGCAGTGTTAGTGATAGGGAGGTTGGATGAAACAATCACAATTTCATGCTCTAAGCCTTGTTGGAAGACTTCTAATGTGTCTCTCTCCACCACTTCAACCTATAGGACCTTTCTTTCCTTAGGATCCCCTATTTTTTCCTTGCCAACCCCAACTACCAATAAAGAACCTCCTAACAAGTCAAGACTTGGTGTAATCTTGAAACCCTTGCTTTAGCCCTTAATCCACCCTAAAGGCTACAAATCTTCCAAATCTTGAAATTAGCTTTGCAGGGGTGTGGAGATGCTTCTAAAATCATCAAACCATCCTATTAAGTGTAGTAGGGGTCCACCTAGGTCCATCTAAAGGTCACTTTCACCAAACCCTCTTTTAGACCTAAAAAGGCTACTAGCCTAGGAGCCCCAATTAGGTCTCCTCCGAGAAATCAGGTTAGTACTCCAAATATTTCCAAAGAACACCCAATATTTTCTTGGGATTCCTGATTCATATACCCACCTCTCAAATATTTTTAGGGTCTTGGGTCTCAGCTGACCGTACAAAGGCTTAACTTGAAAATGAGCAATACTAGGGTTTTTAAGCCCTTCCCTGACCTCTCCGCAAACTGTCAAGTTCTTTCCTCACCAGATGGATTGATGAAGCTTCCTCCTCCATAATAAGCATTGGAAAGACACTTATCTATCTTCTCCAAATAGTGATTTGTCAAAAAGTTGACACCCCTGCAATTTAAGTGCTCTGCACTGAGGTCTTCCCTAACCGGACTCTTCCTTCGCTCGCCTAGGGCAAAACTTTTCCAACAGCTCCTGTGCTTTCAAGGAACCTAAAACCTACAATATTTACAACCATGGAGTATAGTCACTGTTCCCAAAGGGCCATACAATTTTTATGGTGGGAAAGTGAACTAACACTCCATTTACACAAAACTACCTAGTTCAGACCAGCAACAGTGAAGAAACAAAATTATTTACAAATAAGGCTGAAAATGAATTAGAAACCTATCTAAATTCCACACAAAGCTTGAAGATTAATTACACTACATCCTACACTAACTATAGTGCCCTGTTCAATCCAGTAAAGCAGTACTTCAAGTAAAAAAATAAGAAAATTAGCACACAACCACATTGTTTTTCCTTGAATGCACAAAACTTCAAAGCAATGCAAATGCTTGCAACCCTACACTAATACCGAGGCATTCCATAAATAGGGCCTCCAATTCAGTTATCACTCCCTTGGGCTCTTCTTGGCCACTTGTAGCTCCAATTGAGCATTATTTACCAAAAATTGAAAAGAAACACCTAAAAGGCCTAAAAGGTCAAAAACTTATTTGAGCAAAAACCTTAGGCCTAACCATTGGTCAACATGACCTTCATCAGATGATCAACACCTAATCAAAAATTCCATTGAGGCATACATCCAAATGAACTAAGTTTTATTGCCTAGTTGTCCTAGACAAGACTGTCCTAGACAACCTATGATAACCTTTGGGTGCTCCTGCACCAGTTAGATCAAACAAAAGATAAAACAAAAAGCGTATCAGATGGTGAAAACCTTTTTAAGGCACCGGATGATGGGATACTTGACACTCTCCTAGAGCACTATCATGAGTGATCACCTATCTTGATTGAGCCTACAAAAGAGGTAAATCTTGAAACTATAGAAAAACCAAGGATTCTACTGTTAGCTGCATCAATGACAGATAAAGAAGTACCTGAGATCATGGAATTTCTCAAAACAAATCAAGTCAACTTTTCCTAGTCTTATGTAGACATGCCAGGTCTTGATCCTGATATTATAATGCGTCACTTGTCCATCAAACCAGGAGTTAATCTTGTGAAACAAAAAATTAGAAAGATGCACCCTCATGTCGCACTACTGGTTAAAGAAGAGCTCAAAAAACTCCTTGATGTGGGATTTATAAGATCGATCGACTATGTATAATGGATCTCCAATATTGTTCCTGTGTCCAAGCCCAACAAAAGTGTCAAAGTGTGCATAGATTTCATAGATCTTAATAAATCATGTCCTAAGGATGATTTCCCACTTCCAAGCATCGATACTATAGTGGATCTGACAGCCAGCCATGCCATGTATTCACTAATGGATGGTTTTTCTTGTTACAACCAAATCAAGATTGCACCTAAAGACCAAGAAAAAACAACGTTTACATGTCCATGGGGGACTTACTATTGGAATGTCATTCCTTTCAGTTTAAAGGATGTTGGGGCTACTTACCAAATTGCTATGACCACAATTTTTCATGACATGATGCACACATTCATGGAAGATTATGTAGATGACATATTGGCCAAATCTTACACAAGAAAAGGACATCTCGAAGTGTTATGCAAAATCTTTGCAAGTTTGGAAAAGTTAAAAGTTTGCCTCAACCCCAAGAAATGTGTTTTTGGGGTCACATCTGGAAAACTCTTGGAATACATAGTATTAGCAAAAGAAATTGAAGTAGATCCTGCCAAGGTGCAAGCAATCATGGAAATGCCTCCACCAAGGAATATCAATCAATTGAAGTCATTACAGGGACGACTTCAATCTATACGAAGGTTCATTGCACAACTAGCAGATAAGAGTCTACCTTTCACACATCTACTGCATAAGAATGTTCCTTTCAAATGGGACGATAAGTGTGCAATGGCCTTTCAAAAAAGCAAGCAGTACTTAATGAACCCACTGTTGTGCATGTTTTGCACACATGCCCCGCCATAGGCAGGGACCCCCTTTTTTTTGCTCTCGGTGGGCTATTTCGCTCTCGTCTTGTTTTGCGTGCCCCTTCTTTTTGAATCTAATTTGGTCATGTGCCTTGAAATGATCAAATTCCCCTAACCAAATTCACCTACCTAAGTTTTTCCAAGTCTTTTCCCTTCGCGGAAGTGCCCCTGCGAGTTTCCCTTCATTTTGCTCCTACCGACTTGACCCCTCCTCGCACGCTTCGCATTTTCCATCATTTTGGGTTTTGGGGACAAGTTTCCCATAATTTGGGATTCTTTGTGGTGCCTAAGGGAACTGCCAAGTTTTCGTTAAGTTTCAAGAACTTGCGAAATTTCTCCTTCCGAAAACATCGGGGAACCTTCCTTCTTCTCAGTTGTTTGGAACATCTGGTGGCCACCTCCCTTCTGGCCTCCAGAGCCCGGCCCCTCCGTGGCTATTTTCGGGAGTCCGTCCCCCTTTGGTTGTTTGGAACATCTAGTGGCCACCTCCTTTCCAGCCTCTGGAGCCTGGCTCCTCTGTGGCCGTTTCTAGGAGTCCATCCCCCTTTGGCCATTTGGAACATCCAGTGCCCACCTCCTTCCCGGCCTCCGGAGCC
This sequence comes from Sequoia sempervirens, assembly GCA_007258455.2. NCBI lineage: Eukaryota > Viridiplantae > Streptophyta > Pinopsida > Cupressales > Cupressaceae > Sequoia > Sequoia sempervirens. The sequence goes on from VDFB02353493.1 coordinate 58,103,632, forward strand.
CAGCTCCTTTGTGGCCATTTCTAGGAGTCCATCCCCCTTTGGTCATTTGGAACATCCAGCAGCCAGCTCCCTTCAAGCCTCTAGAGCCTGGCCCCTCTGTGGCCTTTTCTGGGAGTCCATCCCCCTTTGGCCATTTGGAACATCTAGCGGCCACCTCCCTTCTGGCCTCCAGAGCCCGGCCCCTCCATGGCCGTTTCTGAGAGTCCGTCCCCCTTTGGCCATTTGGAACATCTGGTGGCCACCTCCTTCCCGGCCTCTGGAGCCTGACTCCTCTGTGGGCATTTCTGGGAGTTTGTCCCCCTTTGGCCATTTGGAACATCTGGCGGCAACCTCCCTTCTGGCCTCTGGAGCCCGACTCCTCTCTGGTTGTTTCTGGGAGTCCATCCCCCTTCGGTCATTTTGAACATCTGACGGCCACCTCCTTCTCGGCCTTCGGAGCCCGGCCCCTCCGTGGCTGTTTTCAGGACTTCGTCTCTCCTTGGCTATTTGGAAACATCCGTGGACCCCCGCCGCTCCCGTTTCCACATTTTTTACTTTGGGGCAACCTTTTTTGGATCTGGGATGTGTTTGATGTGCTCAAATGAACTGCCAAGGTTTCATGAATGTTCGGTTAAGTTTCGATGGTTCTAGAGCTTCATTCCCCTTTGGCTATCTAGAACATCTGTCAGCCCCTTGCGGCCCGGCCTCCGGAGCCCAGCCCCTCCGTGGCCATTTCTGGGAGTCCATCCCTCTTTGGTTGTTTTGAACATCTGGGAGCCTACCTCCTTCCCAGCTATTTTGAACATTTGGGAGCCCACCTTCTTCCCAGTTGTTTTGGCTTCCATCTGCTGTCTTCCTTCTGGCTTTCTTCCGCCATCTTTCCGCCCTCTGGCACTCACACCCTTGAAGCACGCATTAATGTTTATGGCCCAAATGAGCTCCAAATATGAATATCAGGATCTTTTGATGATGCATGGATAGATCTAGCAGGGAATTTGTAGGTTTGAATGACATTTTCCTTAACTCATGTATAAATGCACGTACGACACTTAGTGTTTGCAGGATTCAAGAAGCCTTCCGCAGGTCTATCAGAGAGGCCCATTGAGGGAGTTGTCCTACCTTTTTCCAGATGATGATGATTTCTAAGGAGCTTTCCGCCCGAATCCAGGGCCACCAATCTATTGATGCCAATCGTCAATAGGCTTGTTTGATCCAAGGAAGAGCACTGCAAACACATCAAGTAAGAGGGAAGCTTTCAGGCAGCTTCAACTATAGTAAAAGGGAAATCAGCTAAATGATGAAACTGCTACAGCACCTGGGCACTAGATGACAAAATAGAGAAAAGATAAAGATGTTTTTTAAATTGTTGAATATTGTGGGGTAGGTGAAACCCTAGTGTAATTGAATCTGGTCCATTCGATGTAATTCAATCCTAGCCATTCATTTGGGCTTTGGAAAACTATAAATAGGGGATTGCCCCTCATTTGTAAGGGTTGGAGGGTTGCTGTAAAAAACATTTTGCAGCAATAGAATACAACAATACATGATTTTATGGATGTTCACTTTGATTTTGCTCATCTTGCATGCATGGTTCTACTTCTATGTTAGTTTTAGTAATAGTTTCTTGAATGGCCATCATGATGGTGTTGCTATTATAGTATTTGATGAGCTTCTAGCCCATACTTTTAGCACTTGTTGATGACAAGTTGTGCAAAGTTAGCCTGGGATTCTTTATTCCATTGTTGCAACTTAGTTCAATTGCATGTTCATGATGTGCATGTGCAATTTGAAAATCTGTAGACCTTAGGAGATTGCACTGGTTTTGTGTAGCTGTAGGTTTCTCTTGGTCAAGCAAAAACTCAGTTTAGAAAGCATGTCTACTTTAGCAGCCACCATTGTTACTGTTCATTCGTAGCTTAGGATTAGAATAGATTTCTTAACCCTTCTCCTTTTGCTATTTCTTTTAATCCTTGGTTAGATTAGGATCCAAAGCATCACCATGAAACTAAATTAGATGAACTTGATGAGTTTCAACTTGTTTTTTTGAGTGGACAGCCACTGTTCATTCACTTCCAGCACTTTGAAATTGCATTTGCAAACCCAACTTCCCACACTTTGTAACTCATCCATAAGACCGCCTTGTGATTCCAACAAAATCACATCAAACAACTGAGATATTCCAAGCATTGTCAAGACCTGACATTAGAGACCTTGGGATAGTGTTTTGCAATTTGATTATGGAAGATTGTCTTTCAAGAGAGGTAGTGCACCTACGCACTGTCTGTGTTGAGAAGTGCATAAAAATGCCATCAACACCGACCAGTTCTAGTACCACCAAATCTAGAAAAACCTCTAATATTATATATTGTCGCAACAAAGACATCTTTGGGGGCATTATTAGCACAAGAGGATTCTATAGGAAAGGAATGTGTAATTTATTACATCAGCCAAATGCTAACAGGTAATGAACTCAACTACAATTTCATTGAGAAAGTGTCTAGTAGTAGTCTTTGCCTCACAGAATTTCCAACACTACATGTTAACTCATACAATTAATCTTGTTGTAAAGATTGATCCACTCAAGTATTTTCTAAGCAAGGCTACATTGACAGGAAGGCTAGCAAAATGGGTTATGATCCTGAGTGATTTTGACATCCATTATGTTGATCACAAAGAAATCAAAGGACAAGTTATCACTGATCAATTGGGTGAATCACCACTAAAAATAGAGCATCCTATGCACATTGAATTTCTAGATGTTGATGTCTTCACTGCAAAATCCAAACAATCATGGTCATTATACTTTGATGGTTCTTTCCCTCAACACAGATCACAGGCGGGCATACTCTTTGTCACCCCTAAAGGACATACCATTCCTTGATCATTTAGGCTAATGTTTCCATGCACCAACAACATAGCTGAATATGAAGCTTTAATCACTAGGCTCAAGATCACATTAGAATGGAGGATCACATAACTACAAGTTTATGGTGACTCACAGTTAGTCATTAATCAGATCAATGATGATTATTAGACCAAAGATGACAAACTATTGCCATATAAGAAAATGGTTAATGATTTCAAGAAGTACTTCGTGGATATCAAGTTCATATAGATTCCAAGACTTGATAACAAGGTAGCTGACTCCATGGCCATGATCACATCATTATTGCAACTCCCAAAAAATTAGGCTCATTATGAATCTCTGGTGGAACAATCATTTACACCTGCTTATGCACACCTGTAAGCCAAATAATTTGCCACTTAGTAGGATCTGAGTCACCCTGGTATGTCAAGATTTATGCCTACCTAAAATATGACATCTTACCACCTGACTTATCTCGTAACCAAAAGCACAACTTTATTCATCAATCCTCTTGCTATACACTTAACGCTAACACCCTCTACCACTACGGTCTTGATGGTGCTTTACTTCGATGTCTTGAACATGATGAATCTGACAAGGTTTTATAAGAAGTTCATGGTGGCATTTGTGGTACTCATTCAAGTGGACTGACATTATCCAAGAAATTGATTAGAATGGGTTATTATTGGATGAATAGGGAGAGGGAATCATTCACTTTCATGAAAAAATGCTCTAAATGTCAAATTCATGGGAATCTCATTCATGCTTCTACACAAGAACTTCAATCGTTCACGCCAATTTGGCCATTCTCTCAATGGGGGTTAGATCTAGTTGGCAAGATCCATCCCTCATCATCGAACGGACACAATTTTATCATCACAGTGATAGAGTACTGTACCAAGTGGATTGAGGCAGTACCTCTCACTAAGGTTATTAGCAAACAAATCTCGTCATTCATACTCAACTATCTCATTTGTTGGTATGGCATTCCCAACTCCATTATCACAGATAATGGATGACCATTCAAGAATCAGGACATTGATGAACTTTGTGAGAGATTCCATATCCAGTACAGATATTCAACACCTTATTATCCACAAGGGAATGGCCAAGTAGAGGCCTTGAACAAAATAATACTAAAAATATTAAAAAAGATTGTGAATGATGCAAGGAAAGATTGACATGTTCAACTCAATCCTGTATTATGGGCCTACAGAACTAGCATCAGAACATCAACATGAGCAACACCGTATGCTCTTGTCTATGGAGCATAATCCATTTTGCCACTAGAGGTTGAGATTTGATCACTAAGGGTATCATTGAAGGGTCTCACAACAGATGATGACTACCGAGTTTCCCGACTGCAAGAGCTGGAACTCCTTGATGAGAAGAGACAATGAGCAACTGATCATTTGAAAGCATATCAACAGATGATGTCTCACAGCTATAATCACAGAGTCAAGCCATGTACCTTTCAGGTTGGTGATATTGTTTTGAAGGAGATCCCACGCAACTATCAAGACAAAGAGAAGAAAGGTAATTTTGAACCAAATTGATTGGGTCCTAACGTGGTCATAGCAATATATGGTTCAGGAGCATAAAAGCTATCAATGCTAGAAGGGGACCTATTTGACGAACCCATCAATAGCATGCACCTGAACAAGTATTATGTCTAAAGCAGTTATCTTCATCCATAAAAGTCCTAAAAAAATCACAAAAACAACAGAAAAAGTCTTGAAAAAATCTATAAAAATAAAAAAAAGTCTTAGAAAAAATAAAAAAATAAAAAAATAAATCAAAAATCAGAAAAATGCAATAAAAAAAAATAGTGAAAATCTAGCAAATAGGCGCTATTTGTAGTTCTCCATATATTAGCTCATGTTTTACACTTAGCTTCTTAGCCTTCATTTCATCCATCATCCTAGGGGCATAACAACATCATACTACCATCATTTTCCTACAACGATAATGTATTACCATGGCTTGATCATTGTACATATTCATTTTAGCAAGTTGTGCCAATGCTGGGGGAAAATGTTGACATACTGGGGATAATCAACTTTTAGAGTTTACTGAAACAAATAGACAATGACGTAACATCCGATCATGAGAACAAACAATCAAATCACATGAACAACTACCCAATCATTGATCCATATCACATTTTTTAGCAAATTTCATATCATGACTCATATCTGGACGGTCTAAAATTTGAATAATGTTTGGAATAGCAGTATTATATTTTGAACAATGGTTTTTTGACTTTTGCTATAATTCCTCTAGAGCACACTCAATGATGTATTGAACTAGAGTGGTGAGGAAAGAGAATTATTTTTCTTTGTCTGTTGTCTTGAGATTGACTATCAATCTGGTGCAAATATGTCACAGGACATGATTTTCAAAGCATATCATTAATGACATTTCCAAATTTGCATCAGAAAGTGGTTAATCTTTGTCTATTTATGTAAGAAATGCTCAGGCCATCTCGGTTCAACTATACCTTGATGCTTGTGTTCACTTGCTATATCAAAAATCATGAAAGTTGTACTCAGGTCATCATTAGTGCTAATTTCCCCTTTGATGCTTGTACATACTTCCAACATTTTAAAATGCTCTATGATGTTTCAAGAAAGATAACAAAAGGCTTAACAAATGGTTGGTTTCATTTCGTTGCATTTCATTTAGATCATTGTACATATCTACATTCTGGACTTGCATCAAATTTTTAAAGGGCTGACCAATAACATCAATGGTTGTCATGTCTCCTTGGACTGATTGTGGAGGACATTTGAACATTTATCATCTTTCATTTCATCATCATTTCATCATTTCTCATTATCATATCATTATCATTTTCATTTACCATTTCAACATTATCATGTCATATTCATTTTCATTATCATTATTTATCATTTCATCATTATTTCATTATTATTTCATATTCATATCATTATCATCTTCATTTATCATTTCAACATCATTTCATTTCATTTATCATTTTCATCATCACTTCATCATTTCTCATTATCATATCATTATCATTTTCATTTATCATTTCAACATTATCATTTCGTATTCATTTTCATTATCATATCATATCATTATCATCTTCATTTATCATTTCATTTTCACTTCATATCATTTCATTTATTATTGCATCATCATTTCATCATTTCTCATTAGCATATCAGTTTCATTTATCATTTTATCATTTCATATCATTTTATCATTTTCACTTATCATTTCATATCATTATCATTTATCATATTTCATTTCATCATCATTTCATTATCATTATCATTTCATCTAGGTCCCCTACATATCATATAGTTTATTATTTATCATTTCATCCTCATTTCATTTCAAATCATTTCATTAAATTTATCATTATCATTTCATTTTATCATTATTTTATCATATCATTTTCATCATCATTTCTCATTATCATATCATTATCATATCATTATCATTTTCATTTATCATTTCATATTCAATTTCATTATCATTATTTTATCATTTCATATCATTTCATTTATTGCATTTCATTTTCACTTATCATTTCATTTCATTTATCATATCATTTTCATCATCATTTCATCATTTCTCATTATCATATCATTTTCATTTATCATTTTATCATTTTCACTTATTATTTAATATCATTATCATTTATCATTTATCATTTCATCATCATTTATCCTTTATCATTTCATATCATTTTCATAATGTTTCATTATCCTTTTATTATCATTATCATTTCATCTCATTATCATTATTATTTTATCATCATGCCATTAGATTTAATTACATCATATATTTCATCCCATTATTGCACCCATCTATCATTCTCATAGCATTTATCTATCATGACATTTTTTCCCATAAACATTCAACTTATTTCACATATCATTTCTTTTCCTAAATCATATACATACTACAAATTCATGATGCATCTCATAAACATAAACATCCATTTTTCATCATAGCATCATTATTCATTGCAATTGAAAAATACAAAAAAAATAAATTCATGCATACATTACATTTCCACATCATTTTTCATAAACATATCATATATCCCATTACATATTTTCATAATCACCATCCTAGGTCACCCACCTGCATGACATCATTAGTACGCATCATAAATCATCATTATAGGAATCATCCTACATCACATGATTAGTCATAAAATCATTAACATGCATATCCAAATCCATCTCATAACATATACAAACAAATGCATGTCCATATCACATCATCACATCAAACATACACATCATCAAAACTATCACTGCTACATATCATCGCTCATCAAAAATAATAATACATACAAATGTCCAATGTCCAATGAAACTGAGCAGTATAGAGAGATACATGAGATATGATCAAAAGAAATATACATGCTCCCACAAAATGATATACATCAATAATCCTATATCAATAACTCAAGGATGATGGACAGCCACTACCCCCTACATCAGGATCCTATCGGGGCCCTGTGACTCCTCTACTATGTGTCGTCATCCGTGATCTGCTTGTGGTCCTACTATGGGGCCGAGGGTATGGCTCTCTACAGTCGGGTGGACACAACTCCTCATACCTCACCCAATAGTACTCGGCCTCACTGGAAATCTCAAATCCCTCCACAATGGCCTCTCGCAAGGATGCACTCTCAACAGTGCCCATGAGTCTTTGTGCCACATCCTCTACCTCCACTACCCTTCGTTTGAAAGAATCCCTCTCTGCTATCAACTAAGCCACCTATGGGTCTGGGGCAGGAGGAGGTACTTGTACCTGTACCTATGCCTATGCCTGTGCCTATGCAAGTTGTGCCTGTAACTGCACTATCAAACTCTGAGCCTAAGCCAACTGGCTCTGCAACTGTGCCTGCTACCCCTAAAGTGTCTGTACCTGGGCTTGTAGTGTCTCTATCTACACCTGTTGCACTATAGAGGTGACCTTGATCATCGTCTATTTTTCGGTATCACTCCTCAGACTCCGCATACCCTAAGAACTACCTGAGATATCGGTCCTCTGCCTCACTGGCCTCTGCTCCTCCCCTTTGCCATCTTCACCATCATCCCCATCTCCACTCTCCTCCTCCTCTCCTCTGTCAACTGCCTACTCCCCACCTACCACATCCTCCTATCTCCTAACCCCTGGCTACAGTGCCACCAAAATGTGAGCCGGCTCATTTGGACATGTGAACCACAAAAATGGGTGTGTGTGATAGTAAATAGAGTACTCCTTCGATATACCTACATCAACAATATTGGGTCTACCATCCCATACCATGGGTTATAAAACTGTATACTCTGTATATGCAACCTGATATGAAATGCAGGGTCCCCATCCAGGCTCATCCTTGCACTGTCCATAGTGTGCAATTCCCTAAGGCATCCCCTCAGTGAATTTGAACTACCTCTATACTCGCAAGGCCAAAAACCTCTCTATAATGAATGGTGTATGCCCTATTAAAAAATGAGGTATACATAAAAACAACATCTCCAACTGATTTGTATCCCACGTCTCACAATCTGTGTATGGCCTCCATATCACTGAATCCATATCATCCAGGGTCTGTCTCCAGTACTCCAACTTGTCCAGCTTGGGTTGGACAAGTGCAATAGAATATACATATACATATGGCCTACTTGGTGGCCTAACTCTCAGAAATAGTGGTCTCGTAACTGCAATATGCTCCCATACCCAGATCTAGAGTAGGGTAACACCACAGGACAAACTAGATGATCCTCTATATACCACCTGGTCCAAGTCATGATATAAATGAGCTAACTTATAGCTACCCTAGGCATATCTCCATGGTTGAACCATCATCTTCTCGATGATCCTCCCCCACCCAACTGATAGTCCCTTTGACCGGCGATCTGGAAAAAGGAAGCCTCTAATGAATGCACCCAACACTGCAGGTAAGGTTGGATATCTCCTAAAGTCTACCCATGGCACCTAATACCTTGCTATATGAACATAACCATACACTCTCCTTAGTGCCTCTGTACCACCTAGCTCCTTGTGGTCATAGAACACAAGGGCACCTACCACTAGGATCCCCAGAATCCTGTATACATCCTCTTTGGTCACCGTCATCTCACCCGTCGACAAATGAAAGGTATTGTGCTTAGAACGTCATCGCTCAGCTAGCTTGGTCAACAGTCCCCTATTGACCTGAATAGGAGGCATCGACAACAATGGTCCCAACCCACATCCAACTATCAACTGCACATCTACATGTGTGAGATCTCATATTTGATCCCAACCTGCAGGGAAGCGCTCTCTAATCTGGAGGTTTTTGAAAACCTCCTATTTTTGGTCATCACAAGGATAATCAATCAGACTCATCATCGACTCATATCAAAACAATCTATCTACTTCACATCATACATATCAGTGACCCATATCAAATGACCCATATCAAACAAATTCATATCAATGACACATATCAAACTCCTATCAAGTGCATCATATCACGTAAACCATATCAAGTGTTCTATCTCAAGGACTCATATCATGAAAGCAATGCAAAATATATCTATCTGAATATCAAATCAATCTTCTCTATCATAATTTACTATTTGTCTTTCTTTTTTAGGAAAGAAAATTTATCAACAATCAAATCATCATCCTATTTGTACTTTAGTCACGAATACAAATATGTTTGAATCACATCATCTACTATTTGTTTTCTATCGCAGAAAGAAAATTTATCAGCAATCACAACAATCATCTACTATTTGTTTTCTATCGTAGAAATAAAATTTATCAGAAGTCATATCAATCATTCTACTCTTTATTTTTCATTCAATGGAAACAAAGTTATCAACTATCTACTCTTTGTTTTCTATTTTGGGAAGCAAAGTTATCAATCCATCATTTATTAGCTTCGTTATCATTTCTATCCATATCAACATGATGACAAAAACAATTTATCTATTGACCAAAGAAGCAATAATACATCATCATTTTCATCATACAACATTCTATCTAAATTTTCCTAGATGCGCTAATTTGTGGCCTAAAAGTGCTAAAACCCTAAATGCACTGAAGTTTCCCCTGGATATGCCATTCTATGCCCTAAAAGCGCTAAAACAATTCCTTTATGCACTATTTCCCTATATGCGCTAAATCCCTAATCAAATGTGCCATTTCATCTACTCAATGCACGAAATCCCTAAAAGCACTATTCTATTTCCTATATGTGCTAATGTACCAAATTTTCTATGGGAATCCTATATGCGCTATTTCACCTATCTAATGCGCTAATCTGTCTAAACCCTAAAAGCACTAAATTATGCCCTAGATGCACTAAAGGAAACCTCATAAGTGCTATTCTATTTTCTAAATGCGCTAAAACGGACTGTGACAATCTAAATTCACACGAAAATGCATCCAAAATCGACTCACCGGTCGTCCATATGCGGTTGGTCTCTGATATCGACGGGCCCGCTCGAATCTATGCATGTGATACGAAATCTCCATCTTTCCAAGTCATTGTCAGAGCAAAAAGTTTCTAAAGTCAAAAGGTGAAAATGACTTGTCCTTTTTACCCTTTTACCTTTTAAGGGTCAAACAAGGTGGGTTTTTGGTGGCATTTTGTTATTTTCAATCTGGGACAACTTTTAATCAATTATCGGGAGCTAAATCACTACGTCCCTCTGATCTGAATTTTATCATCAAATCAACATTTTCTCATCATCAGTGATTTATCTCTAGAGGGGGCATCATCAATATCAGACACATTTTTTTTTAATCAGGGGAAAAATCAAACGCAACAAATTTCAAAAGCAAGAATATTTTCTTTGAAACAATGCATTTAACATATCACTTCAAAGAGGGGAAAAATGTATATGCATAAAATTGGTCATGTCTAATTAATCCTAGCATTTAATTAAATATTTATTATTTAATTAATCTCTCTAAAATTCATCTACATATGATTAAATTTAATTAATTTAATTATATTGTTCATTCACTTTATTCTTCTGCCATGATTAAATAAATCAACTTTATTTAATTATTTCACATCCATATGTCTACTCAATTAATTAAATAAATACTCTTTATTTATTTTAATTAATTATCACCTTCTCCCCGTGGTACTGGAGGGCGTGTCGCGCCAGCGTTGCTGGTCACGTTAAAAAGTTTACCAGGTGCATTGCAGTTTATATGGGGTTGTGCTACCCAATTCTTGCAGTACAAAAATAAATAAAAAATTATCACCTTCTCGATTTAATTAAGTCTTTTTATTTAATTAAATTTAAATATTTCCTTTCTCCTATTCAAAATATTTCTTCTAATTAATTAAATATTTTATTTAATTAATTTCATCTACATGTCATTTCCTAAAAAATTAATTAAATATCTTTATTTAATTATGCAATCTTTTATTATTCTTCAAATCTTAATTAAATGATTATTTAATTGAGAAAAATCCCCATGTCACTCATAAATAAATAATTGAATTTATAATTCATTATTTATCTTCTTAAATCTTTCCTCTATCTCACAAAAAGATGATTTTTACAATTCATCTTTATCATCTCATCTTATCTCTTCTCCGAAAAAGGAAACAAATCTTGCTTTCTGGTTTTCTTCTATTTTTCTCTCCAGTCTTATCCATCTTCGACCATTCGATCTACCAGGAATTTTCATAGTCATTGATCACATCAGCCAATCAGAATCTTTTGAAAGCTCTATAAATACCCCTGCAAAACCAAGCATTGGTTACAACACACACACATTAGATACACGCATTCAGGTGATTAGCATGTTAGCATTGTTATCATCAACTTTGGCATTCATAACATTTCTTAGTTCTAGTTTTTTTAACAGTATCCATAACATGTTAATCATATCATAGCATAGCATGCATCCATCTTTAATCTCGTTATATAGGAAGACTATTTGTTGAGCCTAGCACACAAGATCTAAGAGCAAGCTGGAATTGACAAAAACACTAGAGATAGAGGACAATGGAATGTCTTTGAAGCATAAACGAAGTTTGCATTTCTTTCCTTTATTTTATGCTTTGATTTAAAGTTTCATTGGTGTGTTTGATTTGTTTTTTTAAATCCACATTTATTTCATACATACTTAAAAATCGATCAAACAATCCTAATCCACCATCCATATCCTCCTATTTCACTCCATCTTCCACTCCACCATGTCCTAATCCTTCACCTACTCCTAGTCCTCCATCTAATCCCATTTCTCCATCTAATCTTACTCCACCAATCCATAATCCTAGTCCTTCACCCATTCATAATCCTTTATCTACTCCCACCACACAAGCAATTTCCTCATTCCAGATGTCATCTAAGGACTTATGACAAAGCATACATCCCCAAATCCACACCTTGATGTTGTGGATCCATGCCAGCCCACTCCCCCATGTATGGTCACTAGTGATGAGACCCTTCTTCATCCCACACCTATCATTACTATTACCACCCCTAGCATCACTCAAACCGTTGAAACCATCAAACCCACTGAATCCATTGAATCCCCATCTTCTACTCCTAGATCCACCCAATCTATTGAAGACACACAAATCCAATCCACTCATCTCACTCCTACTATCACCAAAATCCATTCCCATGAACTCCATGAATCCTCCATCCTGCTGTCTCCCCCATACAAGGATCCCACTCAACATTCCTCTACTACCACACCATCCACACCCATGGAAACCTGCCAAAATTTTGTTCCAAAGGATACTAATGCATCCCCTTATACAAATGAATATCCTACCATCCTATCTACCCCAATTCAAGATCATAGTCCCTCATCCACTCCATCCCATGATCCCCTTGACACTCAAGATCCAACCGCTCCATCTCATGATACCTTATCACCACTACCACAAATCTAGCTCCTATAATATCACTTATTCCCTCTCCTACTCCCTTACCACTCACTCCTCATGATCAAGATGCTGCGATCCTGTCATCTCCATCCCATGATCCTTCATTGCCACCTAACCAAGCTAGCCCAATGCCACTTTTATATCCACTTGGTACTCTTACCTTCATCCATGGTGGATTTGTCACACAAGAAGAACAAAGCATATACATCACCCATCCTCCTCCAGCTAATAATGGACTCACATCATTCTTCCAAAATAACAAGCATCCTACCATAGAGTGAATGCTCAAAAGTGTGAACTATCAAGGAAATGGTCTAGGCCTTTATGAGAAAATTATTTTAGAGCCCATCAATGTCAAATAAAATCCTTGTACACAAGGTCTTGGATATATCTCTCAAGACTCACAATCCAAAAATGTTGGTACAACCTCTATCCATCCTTAATGACCCTCCTCCAAAAGAATAATAGGCTCTTCCCATCACTCTACTAAACCATTTTCCGCCATCCCCCTCCATCGTATCGCCTCAAAACAACCATCCATATTCCTCCTTAGTCTTCCAAATCCATTTTGGGTCCTTATGTCCCTCCATCCACGATCTCCCATCCTTCATCTACTCCATCTATTTTGGGTCCTTATGTCCCTCCATCCACCATCACACATCCTCTAGGTACTAAGTCCATTTTGGGCCCTTATATCCCAAAATCACCTACTCCATCTCATCCTATTCATCCTTTTATCCACCAATCACTTATCCATGTCACCCATCATAAACATCCCACTCTCATGTTCCCTCATCTAGATCAATAAAGGTATGTACCTACACATCCTCCATCTACATATCATCCCCAAAATCCTACCTCCATCACTCCATTCATGTTTCCTCCACATCATCCATCTCCTCGCACCCATCCCATTACTATTAAAAGCACTTTGGATGCCAAAATAAACATGCATAAATCCAAGCATCCACATGAATCTAAAGATCCTCATGTCCCCTCTAAAGGACATGGTGAAGAAAAGAAAGATCAAATCCAAAATCCAAATCAAACCCATAGGCCATGAAGGCCTACTAAAGAAAAAACCAAAACCTTGTGGATCCCAAAGAAAAAATATGGAATGCCTTCAAATGAAAAATTTGTAACAACATCCAAAGTTGCTAATCCAAAAACTAATCATACACACCCTCCATCTCCTAAATCTATTTTGGGACCTTATGTCCCAAAATTCACTACCCCAACTCCTCCATCATCACCACATCATCCATCCACTAATCCTCCTATCCTTTCACATCCACCACCATATGCACCAGTGTTGGTCTTGAAAAAATTACCCCATCACACACCTACCCCATCATTCAATCCATACACTTTCCAACATCCCATCCATTATCCCACATATCTCCCTCATCCAATCCCTTTAATCCATTCCCTTACATAATCCATCCATCTTCATAACCTTGGTTGTACCAACATCCAATAGTTACTTCAAACATGGGCTCTTATTACCTCATACGAAACTCAATGCTCGAGTCTTCCATCCATCTCCTCATCACGTGTCTTCCAATTCCACTTATCCACATCCATGTCCTTATCTATCTCTATCCGCATACTATCCAAAATTCCCAAACGTAAAAAAAAACCAAAAATCCAAAAAAAAAATAGTAAAGAGAAATAATTCGTCCAATGGTGAAAACTTGGAAAACAAGCACCTTAGATAAGTACCATGATGAAAACCTAGAAAATAGGCATCATGTGTAAATCCCCCATCCAATTTACTTTCACACTTGGGGGTAGCTGCATCCCCTTCACCCATCTCCTCCATCCCACCTATCTTACACATCCTTCCTATCATATCCCATTTATCCCAGTCCCTCCATCCTCCTTGTGATCTTGATATAGATAAGAGAAAACATATATACATGCTTTGGACACCTCTTGGCATACATTCCCCTCACCTATACACTATCCTATTCCTTACACACATCCATCTACCTTCCATGTCCACCCATCATGCTACCATCAATCTCCCTTCCTTATCCATGCATCCTATCCATATCCATCTCTCTCCCTTATTCACCCATCCTTCTATCTTCCATCCCTCCTACATCATCATACATGACATATATCAAGTGGGGCATATTTTGGCTTTGTAACATAGTCCTTGCAGACATCATCTACCCATCATCTCATCCTTTTCATCTCCCCATCCTTATCTTTCTCTCCACCCATCATCTCATCCCTTTTATCTCCCCATCCTTATATTCCCATCCACCCATCATAAAATTATTTTTATCTCCCCATCCTTATCTTCCTATCCATACATCATAGCATCCCTTCTATCCTCTATCCTTATCTCCCTATCCATTCATTTTTATCCTCATCCCATCTAAAAATACCTTGTCATTGGTATCTGGCTATAGGATCCCCTCTCATGCAACCCACTGCCATCTATCTCACTTTCATCACTCTCACCTCTTTCACACATCTTGTCCATCTACTATAACTTTTCGTCACTCATATATCCATTGTATCATCCTCCCAATTCATCTTTTGATGATTTGGATAACTATCCCATCCCTGAGCTATACATGATCACCACTAGGTCTATCTTGTCTCTTCATATTGGCTCCATCATGTTCTATCCACTTATCATGGTTATCTCATCATCCCTTATCCATTGTCTATCTTTGGCCTTTGGTTGAACTTTGTTTCCCCTACGCTTTCACATAGGAAAGGTTGATTATTTGATCCACCCCCAGGGAATTTTATCCATAGAGTCTCAGTCATCCATCAAGGTCTCCATTGTCCTCTTTCTTCTTTTATCCATGGTCAACCATTAGTCTTTTATCGAACTACGAGGGCTCTGTGCTTTCACATAGGCAAGGTTGATTGTTGATCAGCCCCCGAGCCCCTAGGTCTATAGGGTGTGTCTTGTCCTTGCATAATGTCATCAAGTATGTCCCTACCTAGCTAGTTCTAACAAACAAAATCCACTCATATCAAGAGGTCCAATCAGTTTCGAGTATCCCGAGCCATGTTGATCACTTAGTTTAGTCCTCCATCTTTGGTCTTAACAGGATGCATCCTTCCTAATTAGACCGCACCAATCCCATCCATCTACTAATCCTATGGCAAAGGACATTTGAAATTTGTTGTGACCTTTTGGTTCTCTTGCATTTTTTTTATCATTTGAGCTTCCTATTATACTTTTTTAGGGTTTCCATGATCCATCATATCATGGTGCACTTGGACAAGTAAACATAGGGGCATATATTGATTTATTTGCATGATATTGTCTTCTTGGTTATTCTATGTAATAGCCACCAAGATCCTTGTGGTCTTGTGTTACGTTAGGGCATCATTTATGTTTGTGGTTTTCCAACATTGGCCCTACCAAAGCCCCTTTGACTTTGGAATGTTAGACTAACCTTTTGTTTGTTGTGTCAGTCCCATCCATGTGATCCAAATTCACATAGGTTCTTCATACCTTGGTGCATAGTATCTCATGCTATATCAAATTTAGTGCTCATTACATGGCAACCTAATGCATAAAAATTAAATTTCTTGATTTGATCATGCTCCTTTCATATCCCTCATCTCCCATCCTCTCATCTATCATTTTTCTCTATCAACATCCCCCCCATCCCCTCACCCTCCATATTTTTAATCCATTCATCCTTCATCACTCTCCTCATCTATTTATTCTATCCATTTTCATCCATCCACTTTCTTCATCCTCATAATTTCATCATCTCCTCAATATTATTAGGATAATGTAGATTTTTTGTTCTAAGCATCTTTTCTTCCATCATCTTCATTCATCTCAACAACATCCAATCTAAATCCAATTGTACTCCATTCAATCTAGCACAAATAATCTAATCACATCCTTGGTCTTTTTTCCAGCCTTGCTACAAGCCTTGATCCAATCATCATCATCAGTGGGATGTATCCTTCCCTATCCTTTGTGTTGTTTTGGGATATTATTCCCTCATCAACAATGCTCCATCCATCATCAATCCATCTTGTCTTGTAGCTTGATAGAGGCAACATCACATTTCTCCTTGAATCCATTTGTACTTGCTTACTTCTCATCTTCTCTTTCATTATCTCTTCCTCCTCTCACATCAACTCATCCATTTTGAGTGCACACCTGTGTTGTCTTGAGGGGGAATCCTCAATCCCTAATGTTCATTCCCATCATCTTTCCTCCTAGTCACTCCTTTGAATGACTAGGGAATCTTTCACAATCTAGCAATATTCTTCTAGTTTCTATGTTTTAATATTCTTTGAAATGATGCTACTTCGTAACACCATCTCAAAGAGGGGCCAAATGTAGACCCTAAAAATTGATCACTTTGATTTGGTCAATTTACCCCCAATTCGACTAATGTCATATCCTCTATATTAATTAAATAATACCCTATTATTTAATTAATATTCATTATCCCTTATCCCTTCATCCTAATTTGATTTATTCTATCATCTTTAAATCCTCACCTACATTAAATAATTACCTTTAATTATTTACTCCTATCCCTTATCCCTTTTCCTCTAAATAATTAAATAAATAATCTATTTATTTAATTCCCCTCATGTCACATCCTCCATAACCTTTTTCCAATCCTGATTAATTTGCATAATCCTATATTAAGGATGTTCACATTCTTAATCATTGATTAGGGAGGTGTCACATCCTCCATAAAATGCAAGTGGATCATTAATCCTCATTACCCACCTAATCATTTTCCTAATCCCTCACTTACACAACCTAATCATTGATTAGCTATCCCAACCTACCCTTTGCTCAACTCTCCCCATTCCCCAAGGAATTTTTAATTCCTTTTTGTCTTCCCAAGGTCCTTTTGAGGAATTTTTAATTCCTCTCCCATCTCCCAAGGAAAATTGAATTCCTTTTCTCTTTCCCAAGGAATACTAAATTCCTTTTATTATTTGCATGCACACTAAAAATGATTTTTAATTCCTTTGGTTATGTCACGTCCCAAACTCTAATGCAGGTTGCTTTTTGTATTGTGTGGATTTGTTATATGATTTGATGTGTGTGGTAGAGTAATAATGAATAATATGGTGTTTTAGTGTGGTGATATATGAAAGTTTTCGCTTAAATTATGAAAAGTTGAATAGTATTGAATGTGTTTTACTTTGAAAATGAAGCAAATAGAATAAAAATATTTGAATTAATGTATTATATTGTTTTGATTTATATCTTTATGGGATACTAATTTAGTTTATTGTTGTGTGCTTGAGTGCATTTGAGATGCAGGTGGTTGAAGACCAAGGGTTTTATTAAGGAGAGGAGGTTAGCTTCTTGACAGGATAAAGCAGGATGTCCTCTCGATCACACACGAGCACTTAGATTCATGTAGATTGCATTTAGGAATGGCAATTTTAGTTTGATTGTTTTGATTGTTTGCAATTAAATAATGATTAGTCAAATTAAATAAATAGTGAAATATAAGCATAATAAAGTAAACTAATTAATTTAAATTTAAATTTAATTATAGATTTTGTTTTAAATGATTTTGCATGTTAAAATCTGAGTGAGTATGTTATCCTTCTTTTAACTTGTGTTGATTTTTTTTGAGTTAATATTTTAACTAATAGTTAGAAGACATTTATTTAATTATTGGGTAAATATTTACATTGTAAAATTAGAATTAGTTTTGGGTAAATATTTTCCAAAAAGGGGATTTATTTGCAAATAAATTGAATATTATTTTATATTTTTCATATGAGCACGGGAAATGGAAAAGATAAGTTATATCTTATTTTTATTTTAAAAATCTTTTTTTTTCAAGATTAGGTTTAGAAACGGAAAAAGGGAAAACTTTATTAAGGGAAAAGAATTCCCGAGAGAGATAATTGTTCTTGATATTCTTCTTGAAATTAATACTCTGCAAAATAGCTTTAATGACTGCCAAGTAATTATTTATGTTTCAAAAAGTTTCAGAAGGTTTAGAATCAATATGAGCAAGGAGTTAATAAAGTAACACGGAAAGGAGAGGAGAAGAAGAAGCTCTCTCAGAAAGCAAGTTTTGGAAGAAACAAAGAGAGAAGAGTTGATTGGAGAGTAGCTATAGCTAGAAACGAAATATCTAGGTTTCTAATTCTCTTTCCATGAATTTAATTCCCAAGTGTTTGAAATATAATAGTATTGTTGAAAGATTGAATTTCAAGTGTTTGAAGTTGTTTGCAAAATTGTGAAATTGGTGGAAATTTCCCATTCTTTTGTATGGATTTGTAAGAATTTGCACAACTTCTCTGTTACTAGATTGGGGTTTCTTTCCTTAGCAAATCTTTGTCCATCTAGAATCCTATGTCAGATTATGAAATATTTATATATATATTCTGAAACTAAAACTTCAATATATATATATAAATATATATATACCTCTCTCTCTCTATATATATATATATTTATATACACATACTTGCATGTAGATGCATATGAATATATATATATATATATGTAAATTTTACTTTGAAAGTTTATAGAAAACAGAATCGTCTGAATGCATTCCCTGAAGTTTTGGTTTTTTAAAAAGTAACTTTATTTGACATTCATTATTGTAACATTGAAATAGATGTATTGAATGAAATATTTTGATGTAACATTGAAATAGATGTATTTATTGAAAGTTATTGATGTAATTTGAATATGAATGAATTTATGGAAACTCATTGATAAACTATTGACATATACATATATATCAATGCAAAGATCCTTGTAGATGCAATGTACTTTCTTTTGGATACATGAAATGAAATTTATTACTACATTTTCTTTTGAGTTCATATGGGAAGCTCTCGTTCTATGCATCATTTACTTTTACTTTAATTGAAATGTGATGAGTTTATGGCAACATATATGGTATAGTGAACTTCTTTTTCCGAGCGTTACATTTTAGTATCAAAGCTTGCCAGGTTCAACTCTAGGACCTATGCCTAATTACACTTGATGATTATGTTTTACCAGGGTAACCCCTAATGGAGGGTAGATATTATCAACGAGTATGGGGAGGAGGATCCTGTGGTGATCCCAATGATAAATTGGATCAAATTTTGGCCATCCTAAGTAGGAAAGAGGCTAGGATCGATAACCTTGAACAAGAAAGACAAACTGGGCCAACAAGGTCTGATCCTGGTGAAAGTGAAAACAACAGAAATGAACCAAATGGAGAAAACTCTGAAACTGAAAAGAATCAAAGTAAGCTAACAAAGGTAGCTGAAGAATTGGGTAAGGACCTCAAAAAGGTTGTGCCACCCAAGTTTGATGGTAAATCCTTTGGGGATGGGGCAGAAGCATGGATTATTGAAACGGAAAGGTACTTTTCCCTTCGAAACTTGTCTGAGGAAACTAAGGCGGAATGGAGATCCCACCAACTCACAGGTGAAGCTACTACATGGCAGGAGAATCAAAGGGCTGATAAAAAAAATTTGCCTGGCAAGGTAACATGGGAATAATTTTTGCAGACATTTAGAAAGAGGTGGCTTCTATAGTCCTACTTTGACAAGAAAATGATAGAATTTCAGGTGCTCATTCAAGGAGGAATGACGGTGACACAGTATTAGGATAAATTCTCTCACTTGCTTAAGTACATACCTCAGTACCAGCATGATGAGAGGTTTCAAATTTAGAAATTCATTTCGGGGCTTAGGCCTCAAATTGGAAATGAGGTGGATATTCATATACCTACTACCATGGATGAAACCTTTGAATTAGCACTTTTGCAGGAACATAAAATGCAACAGGTTTCGAACTACAAGAAAAGTAGGGAAGCCAAGTATGGTAATAAGAAGTCCCAAGGAAATCGCGAAGGTAATAGTAACTAGGGAAATTAGAGCAATCAAGGTAACCAAGGAAATAATAGTAGGTAGATCAAAAATTTAAAAATGGGTTGTAGTCCTCAGAATTGTAATGATGGAAACCAGAATAATAATAAGAGGGCTAATTTCAATAAGAAGAATGGCAATAACAGGATGGATTTTTGTGATAGGCCTAAAGTACCTCGTGGAGGTTGTTATACTTGTGGTGGTGAGAATTATGCTAGTGTGTTCCCTCAAATGGTTAATAGATAGAATAACAGGAATCAACATCATATCCATGCGGTAGTTGACAATCACCAAGTGGATTATCAGGCTACTCCTATCCAACTATCAGGTAAAATTTTTGGATGTCCTGTTTCTATTTTGATTGATACTGGTGCCACTGATAATTTATTGGATCCTCATGTTGTATCTAAATTATTAGTTAGACTAGGCTATATCGTAAATTCATGGAAAGTTCAATATGGGAACCGAGTAGAGAGGAAGGTAGAGCAATCCCTATTTTGCAACGAACTTGAACTTCCTAGCCTCAAAACACAAATTCATTTATATGTAGAAGCACTGGGATCTTATGATGTAATTTTAGGGATAAATTGGCTCTCTAAACATAAGGCTCTTCTAGATTGCAAAGAGAAATCAATAAGGTGTCTTGATGATCAAGGAAACCATGTGGAGATTTGTGGCTTAAAAAGACCTCTAGAGCTTAGACAAGTCTCCACCATGCAATTAAAGAAGGAAAGTTGAAAGGGATGCACTATTTATGCAATAAAGGTAAAGGACCTTGATGAGACAGAATCATTAGTCAATGATCATCCCATTCTAAAAGAATTCGAGGATGTTTTTCCTGAAGAGCTGACTGAGCTACTACCTAAGCATGTATTTGATTTTTCTATTGATTTGCTACCAGGAGCGGAACCTCAGTATAAAGCTCCATACATGATGAACACAATAGAGTTATATGAGCTAAAATTCCAATTAGAGGAATTGTTGAAGCAGGGTTTCATTAGACCAAGTGTGTCACCTTGGGGAGCTCCTATTATATTTGTGAAAAAGAAGGATGGGACGTTGAGGTTATGCATTGACTACAGGATGCTTAACAAGGTTACTATCAAGAACAAATACATGCTTCCTCATATTGATGATTTGTTTGACCAGTTAAAAGAGGCCAAGGTATTCTCAAAAATTGATCTTAGATCAGGGTACCATTAGTTGAGAGTAAAGGATGAAGATATTCACAAGACTACTTTTAGGACAAGGTACAGGCATTATGAATTCATAGTGCTACCATTTGGGCTAACCAATGCCCCTGCAGCCTTCATGAATTTGATGAGTAGTGTCTTTCGGGACTGCTTAGATAACTTTGTCTTAATCTTCCTTGACGATATCTTGATATATTCTAAGTCAGAAGAAGAGCATGATAAGCACTTGAGGATAGTATTGCAGCAACTGAGAGAACATAAGTTATATGGGAAGATGTCCAAATGTACCTTTTACCAATCTGAGGTGCATTATTTGGGACACATTATTTCAGTAGAGGGGATAGCCATGGACCTAGATAACATTAAGGCAATCTTAGATTGGCCAGCACTATAGAATGTTTCCAAAGTCTAAAGTTTTATGGGGCTTGTAGGTTATTACAGGATATTTGTGCAAGGGTTCTCGAGAATAGCAACACCCATTTCCGCACTCTAGAAGAAGGGAAAGAAATTTGAGTGGAGCGATAGATGTGAAAAATATTTTTAGATGCTAAAGGAGAAACTCACTTTGCACCTATTTTGGTTGTACCTGATCTGAATGGTCATTTTACAGTAATTATTGATGCATCAAGAGAAGGGGTAGGAGCAGTTCTCATGTAGGAAGGACAAGTAGTGGCATATGAATCAAGAAAGTTGAAACAACACAAGTTAAATTATGCACCACATGATTTAGAGTTGGCAACCATAGTTCATGCACTTCAGATGTGGAGACACTATCTCTTGGGAAATCCCTTTGAATTAAAAACAAATCATGTTGGATTGCAGTATATCTTTACTCAACCCAACCTAAATGCTTGTTAGAGGCGATGGTTGGAATTTTTGAGTGAATGACTTTGGAATAGAGTATATTAAAGGGAAGGAAAATAGGGTAGTAGATGCCTTGAGTAGGAGAAGACATCTTGCAGCCATGGTTACCGTAAAATCTAATTTCAGGTAGCAAGTGGTTCAAGCCTTATTGGGGGATGAACATTACAAGAGGGTGAAACAAGCCCTAGAATAGGATCCTTTGGTTCATAGATATGTTGGTTATGTACTTGAGTCCGGTGGACTCTTGAGATTCTAGGGTCGCATGTATATTCCTAACTCCATAGGATTGAGAGAATTGGTGCTTGAGGAATTCCATAATAAACCTTATTCAGGGCACCCCGGTGTGACTAAAATGGTAGAGGGACTTAAACCTTTATATTTCTAGCCAAGAATCAAAAGGGATGTTACTGCATTTGTAGCTCGATGTTTGGAATGCCAGCAAGTTAAGGCTAAGCATGTACATCCAAAAAGACTTTTATACCCTCATAGGGTGCTATAATATAAGTGGCAGATGATAACTATGGACTTTATTCAGGGTTTTTCGATGTCTAAGAATCGACATGATACCATCCTAGTTGTGTTGGAAAAATTGACTAAGGTAGCCCATTTCATAATCTCAAGGATGGTTCAATGGTGTTGGTGAGGAAATTTGTACAAGAAATCTTCTGACTATATGGAGTGCCATAAATGATCATTTCAGATCGTGACACTCAGATGACTTCTAGATTTTGGACTACTATGAATTCTTCCTTGGGAACCAAATTAAATTTTAGTTCCATAGACCGACGGTCATTCAGAGAGGGTGAACTAGATAGTGGAGGATCTCCTCCAAATGTATTGTATGGAGCAACAACACAAATGGGAGGAGTATTTTCCTTTGGTGGAGTTTTCTTACAACAAATCCTACCACGCCTTTTTGGGTATGGCACCATTCAAGGCTCTGTATGGACATAAATGTCGAACACCCATCAGTTGGGATAGGGTGGAAGAAAGGATTGTGATTGGTCCTAAAATGTTGAGGGAAATGGAAGATCAGATGAAGCTTATCAAAGCAAAGCTAAAGCAAGCTTTA
This sequence comes from Sequoia sempervirens, assembly GCA_007258455.2. Lineage (NCBI taxonomy): Eukaryota > Viridiplantae > Streptophyta > Pinopsida > Cupressales > Cupressaceae > Sequoia > Sequoia sempervirens. The sequence goes on from VDFB02353493.1 coordinate 58,127,346, forward strand.
GATCGACAAAAAATTCTTGCAGATAAGAACAAAAATTTCAAACAATTTTTTGTGGGAGACAAGGTCTTTTTGAGAGTTCAGCCGCATAACAGTTCAATCTCTTTTAGCAAGAACTCTAAGCTTGCCCCTAAGTTTGTTGGTCCCTTTGAAATCTTGGAGGTGGTTAATCCGATTGCTTACAGGCTTGCTCTACCACCGGCTCTATCCCAGATTCATAATGTTTTTCATGTCTCAGTGCTTAAGCCCTATAATCTAGATGTTTCCCATATCCTTGACTAGCGTGTGTTGCAAGTACGTGACCCAGGAGTGATGCAGGTGGAGCCCATCAAGATACTAGAAGAGCACAACGTTAAGTTGTGGAATTGTGATATTATGCAATATAGGGTCCAGTGGGACCAATATTCAGTGGATAATGCCACATGGGAGAATGTTGAGGACATTGACAGAGCTTTTCCTCATTTGAGATCCTAGCATACTTTTCTTTTCTTGCATATAGAGACTTATGATACACTGATGTTTTAGAATTTGTTGTGTGTATTTGTAATAAGACATCGAGATGATGTCTCTTCCAAGTGGGGAAGGATGTCACATCTTAGACTCTAATGCAGGTTGCTTTTGGTTTTGTGTGGATTTCTTATATGATCTGATGTGTGTGGTAGAGTAATAACGAATACTATGGTGTTTTGGTGTGGTGATATATGAAAGTGTTTGCTTAAATTATGAAAATTTGAATAGTATTAAATGTGTTTTACTTTGAAAATGAAGCAAATAGAATAGACATATTTGAATTAATGTATTATATTCTTTTGATTTATATCTTTATGGGATACTAATTCAATTTGTTGTTGTGTATCTGAGAGCACTTGAAATGCAAGTGGTCAAAGACCAAGGGTGTGATTAAGGAGAGGAGGTTAGCTTCTTGACAAGATAAAGTAGGTTGTCCTCTTGATCATACACAAGCACTTAGATTCATGTAGATTGCATTTAGGATTGACAATTTTAGTTTGATTGTTTTGATTGTTTGCAATTAAATAATGATTAGTCAAATTAAATAAATAGTGAAATATAAGCGTAATAAAGTAAAAGAATTAATTTTAATTTTAATTTAATTATAGATTTTATTTTAAATGATTTTGCATGTTAAAATCTGAGTGAGTATGTTATCCTTCTTTTAACTTGTGCTGATTTTTTTTTAGTTAATAAATTAACTAATAGTTAGAAGACATTTATTTAATTATTGGGTAAATATTTACATTGTAAAATTAGAATTAGTTTTGGGTAAATGTTTTCCAAAAAGGGGATTTATTTGCAACTAAATTGAATATTATTTTATATTTTTCATCTGAGCACGGGAAATGGAAAAGATAAGTTATATCTTATTTTTATTTTAAAAATCTTTTTTTCTCAAGATTAGGTTTAGAAACGGAAAAAGGGAAAAGAATTCCTGAGAGAGATAATTGTTCTTGATATTCTTCTTGAAAATAATACTATCCAAAATAGCTTTAATGACTGCCAAGTAAATATTTTTGTTTCAAAAAGTTTCAGAAGGTTTAGAATCAATATGAGCAAGGAGTTAATAAAGTAACATGAAAAGGAGAGGAGAAGAAGAAGCTCTCTCAGAAAGCAAGTTCCGAAAGAAACAAAGAGAGAAGAGTTGACTGGAGAGTAGCTACAGCTGGAAGCGAAATATCTAGGTTTCTAATTCTCTTTCCATGAATTTAATTCCCAAGTGTTTGAAATATAATAGTATTGCTGAAAGATTGTATTTCAAGTGTTTGAAGTTGTTTGCAAAACTGTGAAATTGGTGGAAATTTCCCATTCTTTTGTATGGATTTGTAAGAATTTGCACAACTTCTCTGTTACTAGATTGGGGTTTCTTTCCTTAGCAAATCTTTGTCCAGAATCCTATGTCAGATTATGAAATCTTTATATATATATATTCTGAAACTAAAACTACAATATATATATATAAATATATATATACCTCTCTCTCTCTCTATATATATATTTATATACACATACTTGCATGTAGATGCATATGAATATATATATATATATATGTAAATTTTACTTTGAAAGTTTATAGAAAACAGAATCGTCTGAATGCATTCCCTGAAGTTTTGGTTTTTTAAAAAGTAACTTTATTTGACATTCATTATTGTAACATTGAAATAGATGTATTTATTGAAAGTTATTGATGTAATTTGAATATGAATGAATTTATGGAAACTCATTGATAAACTATTGACATATACATATATATCAATGCAAAGATCCTTGTAGATGCAATGTACTTTCTTTTGGATACATGAAATGAAATTTATTACTACATTTGCTTTTGAGTTCATATGGGAAGCTCTCGTTCTATGCATCATTTACTTTTACTTTAATTGAAATGTGATGAGTTTATGGCAACATATATGGTATAGTGAACTTATTTTTCCAAGCGCTACAGTTCATCTCTTGATCTCAACCCTTGATCTTCCTCCCCTTTTCAATCTCCACTGTCCATTCCATCTCCTTTGCTAAATGACTAACATTTAGCCATTTTTGCAACCCTAACCATTCTCAAGCATTCATTATCTCAATCTCTCAAGCATACATCTAGCCTCCATAGCCAAATCCACTACACTTACATCCAAATCAAGCAAAATCAAGTCGTTATGTTGCCGAAATCAATCTATGAGCACACATATCAAGCCATCAATGAGCGAAAACAACTTCATCAAGCTCAAACAAGGTAAAAATTGGTTTTATTGTCATTTTAAGTTTGAGTTTCATCTTAAGCCCAATCTGAGTGTTTTTTTTGTTTCTATCTTCTTGCTTGAGTTTATTTCTTTTTTTTAGATGGGGTAAAAACATTGCACAGAGGTACAAAAAAGAAAAAAATGCAACAAGAAAGAGGGATGTCCAAAGGGATTTTGCTTAGTTCATGTGAGGTCTTAGTATTATGATGCAGGAGCATCTAGAGTGAAGAGCAATCTTGCATCATCAAAAAAATTATATGTTTGTTTGATTCAATTAAGGGCCATGGTTGTGAGGAGTTGTGGGGTTCTGAGTTTTCCTAACCAATGTCGCGAGGTTCATAAGTTTCATAACCGCCTGATTTAGCGACGTAGCGATGGAGTTACATTGGTAGGCCTGATAGATATATGTTGGAAAGGAAAAAGTTTTTATAACTACACAACTCCTGACTCATGGTTCTTTAGTTCTGATATTCAATGACTTAGTGATTTGGGTTTTATCGACATGAGGACCTCTTGACTTGGCATTCCATTTTATTGTCACTATGAGTCATGCTTGTCGGTAGGACATTTGTCAATGTCTCTTTGACATTCCAAAAATGATCTGATTGAGCTTATTGAGGTGACTTGGGGACGTCGGAGTGAGATCTTCTAGAATCGTGGTGATATTTTGATAGAAACGATGAAAGATGATGGTCAATGCGATGGATGGTGAGTGAGGTTATGACACTTGGTGGAACTATATTGGATATATTCCATGTTGTTGTGGAACACCTATCTATTGGCCAACATGGTGGGGGTGTTGATTACGAGATAACAACTTAGAGATTTCTAATGATGATTGGATGAAATAGAAACTATGACATGAGGAGCAAGGCCGACCTAGAGAACTTGAGATAAATATAATGACAGAGGAATGCAAAAACAGGTAGCCGGTGGTGGAAGTGTGAGAAAAGCATACAGTGTAGAGTCAAATGTGAATTAAGATCTGCTCTCAGTAGATGCATGTAAGAAACTTCCCATTAGATGACAAGTACTCTATAATTTTGACCTATTAATAAAGATCATTCTTGCTATGTGGACCTGGATGTGGGTATTGTTCTATGTTGAGTTATAATCTATTTGTTGCATGATTGGATAGCTAGACAAGGCCCTTTGATCTTGACTGCGTCAAGTGGTATCAGAGCAAGGTTTTCTCTTAGGAAGGTGTTAAGCATTTACGAAGTCCTATAGAGAATTTTTTGTGGGTAAGTGAGAAAGAAGGAAACCTGTAGCTATAGAGGACTTGCATAAGATAGCTCAAATAGGACAAGGAAGAGGATGAGGGGTGCGAAGGGAAATAGACCATGTCCTAATAGATATGTTGAGATGGATTGTGAATAGATTACAAGCTATCAATAATGCATAGTGAAGAGGTCCTCATGTCAATGATGTGAGTGACTAAGAAGAAGAAGAATAGCTTGAAGTTGAAGGAGAACAACTAGAACTTGATAGAGGGGAAGAGAGGTTCATTCGAGCCCTGATTAGAATAAATACTAGACCCTATTTTGACCCTCTTGAGTACAAAGGGAACCTAAATTCCAATGAATTGTTGGATTGGATTACTAAGATGGAGAAGTACTTCGAATTTGAAGGTATTGAAGATGGAAAGAAGGTGAAATTTTCTTGCACAAATTTGAAGGGGCATGCATCCCTATGGTGGGATCATTTGTATACTGATAGAGAAAGGAGAGGTAAGGAGAAGATAAAATCATGGGACCACATGGTGAACAAACTAAAAGAAAAGTTCATGCCTGCAGATTATTAGATAAGTTTGTTTAGGAAATTATAGAACTTGAAGTAGAGAGAGACCAGTGTCAAGGAGTACACTGAATAGTTCTATCAATTGAGTATTCAAGAAGACCATCTGAAGATGAGGATGAGCAAGTTGCAAGATACCTAAATGGTTTGTGGGTGTCCATTCAAGATGAAATAATTTTTCTCAAGTTGCAGAATGTGGAAGAGGCTTATCAATATGCCTTGAAAGCTGAGGAGAAATTAAACAATAAGCAACAAAGCAATAACAAGGGTAGAGGTAGAAATGCCCACGGTCAAGGAAAAAGTAGTGGTGGAAGAGGATATTCTACCAAAACTGATGGGGAAGGTACCTCTCAAGACATGAGAACTAGAGGAGATTTTTGAGGAAAAGGAGAGTCATCTCAAGGAAGAGGTAGTTTTGGAAGAGGAAGAGGTATAGTATTCACTGTTACATGCTAAAAATGTGGAGAGATCGGACACAAGTCTTTTGAATGCCCACAAGTTCAAGGTGGAGGCAAAGTAAAAGAGGCCAGAGTGCATGTGGCCCAAGCTAAAGATGAAATGGTGGAAACTTAAAAGAATGGAGAAGATCCTAAAGATAGAGAATCCTTGATGATAACGAAGATTTTGTTAAGTCTTGAGAAGGTAGAAGCAGAACCGATACAAAGAAGGAATTTTTTCAGAACCAAATGCAAGTCAGGTGGTAATTGTTGTAAATTAATTGTATATAGTGGTAGCACAAACAATATTGTGTCTAATGATATGGTGAGGAAGTTGAAGCTAAAAATAATGAGGCATCCTAGTCCATACAAGGTTTCATGGTTGCAGAAGGAGCATCAATTAGTGGTAAGAGAACAATGCTTGGTTAATTTTTAGATTGGTAAATACAAGGATGAAATACTTTGTGATGTAATGCCAATGGATGCATGTCATATTTATCTAGGAAGACCATGGTAGTTTGACCATCAAGCTATTCATGATGGTAAGAATGATACATATACCATTAAGAAGGATGGTCAGGAATTTACTTTGAATCCCATGAAGGATAAGGATGAAGGCATAGAAGGTACTTCCAAGGTGTCTTTTTTCGTAGGAAAGAAATTCCTGAAGGATCTAAAGAAGGATGATGTTTTTTATGCAGTGATAGCACGACGACCTCAAAATCTGACAGTAGAAAAGGAAGAAAAGCTACCAGTAGAAATTCAATAATTGGTTGATGAGTATGCTCGAATAATGATGGAGTTACTGGATGGACTACCACACATGAAAAAAATTAGCCACTATATGGATTTAATCCCAGGTTCAAGTCTGCCAAACAAGGCACTATATAGGATGACACTGCAAGAGAATGAGGAAATAAATAGACAAGTCCAGGAGTTGTTGGAAAAAGGTTTTATTAGGGAGATTCTCAATCCATGTGTTGTGCCTGTTGTATTAGTGCCTAAGAAGGGAGGTGAATGGAGGATGTGTACAGACTCCTGCATAATTAATAAGATCACCATCAAATATAGATTTTTGTTACCTAGAATGGATGATTTAATGGAATGTTTGAGCAGAGTGAGGTATTTTAGAAAGATTGATCTAAAGAGTGGTTATCATTAAATCATAATTTATGAAGGGGATGAATGGAAGACAACATTCAAGATGAAGGATGGATTGTATGAGTGGTTGGTCATGCTAGTTGGATTGACAAATGCACCCAATAAATTCATGACGTTGATGAATTAGGTGTTGAAACCCTATCTTGGTAAGCTTTTCATAGTTTATCTTGATGATTTTTTAATTTTCAGTAAAATAAAAGAACATTTAGAACATATTAGAGATGTTTTACAAAGATTGAAAGAGAAGTTAATGGTGAATCTGAAAAAGTGTACTTTCATGAAGGAGTTAGTGTATTTGGGATTCGTAGTCTTTGAAGAAGGGTTGAAAATGGATCCTAAGAAGGTAAAGGCTATTGTTGAGTGGATATCACCAAAGAGTACCTTTGAAGCCCATAGTTTTCATGGGTTGGCGAGATTCTATATAAATTTCATAAGAAATTTTAGTGGGATATGTGCTCCCATTATGGAGACAATGAAGGGAACAAGAAAAAGTTCCAATGGAAAGTTACAGTAGAGAAGAGTTTTCAACTGTTGAAAAGTAAGGTGATAGAACAGTCGGTGTTGGCGTTACCAAAATTTGGAAAGGTTTTCCAAGTGGATTGTGATGCAACTGAAACAGTAATTGTAGGAGTGCTCAGTCAAGAAGGAAGACCAATAGCGTACTTTAGTGAGAATTTGAATGAATCCAAGAGGAAGTACTTGGTGTATGATTAGGAGTTTTATGTGATTGTACAAGCACTCAAGAAGTGGAGGCATTATTTATTTCCAAAATATTTTTTGTTGTATATAGATCATCATGCCTTGCAATTCATAAACAACCAAGGTAAGTTGAACCATAGGCATCTAAAGTGGGTTGAATTCTTGCAGAGTTATTATTTTGTGTTAAAACATAGAAATGTTAAATCAAATAGAGATGTTGATGCATTAAGTAGGAGGAATTTTTTGATGAACGAGATGAGAGTGAATGTTGTTGGTTTTGATTCATTGAGTGAGTTGTATGAGCATGACCCAAATTTCAAAGAGGCATGGTAAGCATGAAAGAATCCAACTAAATGGGATTGGAATCCATGGTTGGAATATTTCATTCAAGAGAACTTGTTGATCACAAAACGAAAGTTGTGTATACCAAGAGGTTCTATGAGGGAGAATCTCATGAAAGAAAAACATAGTGGTTGACTAGGTGTACATTTTGGAATCGATAAGACATTTGCATTGTTGAATGAAATATTTTATTGGCTAGGAATGAGTGTGGATGTCAAGAAAATGGTGCAAGGGTGCAGAATTTGTCAGCATGCGAAGGGTACGAAAAAAATACTGGATTGTATCGGTCATTACCGATTCTAGAGAGACTATGGGAAAACATTAGCATGGATTTTATTCTGGGACTACCTCAAATTCAATGAGGTAATGATTCAGTTTTTGTGGTTGTTGATAGATTTTCAAAAATGGCTCATTTTATTCCATGTCAGAAAACTAGCGATGCTTCCCATATAGCAATTTTTTTAAAGAAATAGTTCAGTTGCATGGTTTTCCTAAGAGCATCATATCTGATCAGGATACACAGTTTGTTAGTAATTTTTGGTGGACGTTGTGGAAGAAATTAGGCACACATTTGGGTTTTAGTTTAGCCTGCCATCCACAAATAGATGGACAAACCGAAGTTGTGAACAATATTTTAGGTAATCTCCTTCGATGTTTGATTGGAGACAAACTAAAGCAGTGGGATTTGGTGTTGGCAGAGTTTTCCTATAATAATTTGGTGAACAAGAGAATTGGGAAAATTTCATTCAATGTGGTGTATGGTTTCAACCCTAGGGGCATAGATGAACTCAGAGATAGTGTAGACCTAATGAAAAAAATTGTTGTGGTGGAGGATTTCACATAATATATCAGAGATTTGCATAAAGAAGTGAAGGAAAAGTTGGAGAAGAGTATAGCTAAGTATAAGGAGTCAGCTAATCATCACAGAAGAGAGAAAAAAATTTAGATCAGAGAACTAGTGTGGGTTCATTTAAGGAAGGAGAAGTTTCCACAGGGAACCTATAATAAGTTAAAATAGAAGAACATAGGTCCTTGCCAAATCCTACGTAAGTTTTTTAACCAATGCTTATGAAGTTGAACTTCTAGAGAATATAGATATATTCCCTATCTTCAATGTCGGTGATCTGTACAAACACTTTGATGGAGAAACAAGTACTCAATCACATTTGCCTGTTAATATAGATTGGGTAAACTAGCTACTAGAGAAACAAACTAAAGAAGCAGATGCAATTATTGATTCTATGGTTTCAAAGAAAACACATGGTAAAGAGTATCCAGAGTACCTGGTTCGCTAGAATGGAAAATTAGTAGAGGAATCATCTTGCTTGAAGGCACATGAAATAGCTCAGTTTGGACTGATGGTTCCAGGTTGGCCTAAATGATCCCAAGTCTCCACTCATGAAACATTTCTCCCACCCTAGGTGTTTGATGTAGGAGCATCCAGGGTGAAGAACAATCTTGCATCATCAAAAATAATTCTATGTTTGTTTGATTCAAATAAGGACCAAGGTTGTGAGGAGTCATGGGGTTCGCAAGTTCTATAACTACCTAATTTAGTGACATAGCAATGGAGTTACATTGGCGGGCCCGATGGATATATGTCGGCAAGTCGCAGGTTTTTATAACTCCACAACTCTCAAGTCATGGTTCTCTAGTTATGATGTTCAATGACTTAGCGATTTTGGTTTCATCGACATGAGGACCTCCTAACTTGGAGTTCCCTTTTGTTGTTGGTGTGAGTCACACTTATCGGTAGGACATTAATCAATGTCTCTTTGACATTCCAAAAATGATTTGATTAATCTTATCAAGGTGACTTGGGGACATTAGAGTGAGATCTTCTAGAGTCTTGGTGATATTCTGATGGTAGTGATGAATGATGATGGTCAATGCGGTGGATGGCGAGTGAGGTTATGAAACTTGGTTGAATGATATTGGATATATTCCACATTATTGTTGTGGAATACCTATCTATTGGCCAACTTGGTGGAGGTGTTGATTAAGAGGTAACAACTTGGAGATTTCCAATGATGATTGGAAAAAATGGAAACTATGACATGAGGAGCAAGGCCAACCTAGAGAACTTGAGAGAAATATAATGATGAAGGAATGAAAGAACAAGCAACCGGTGGCAAAACTGTGAGGTAAGCATACAGTGTAGAGCTGAATGTGAATTAAGATCTGCTCTCAGTAGATCATGCATGTAAGAAATTCCCCATGAGATGGAAAGTACTTTGTAATTTCAACCTAGTAATAAAGATCATTCTTGTTGTGTGAACCTGGATGTTGGTATTGCTCTATGTTGTGTTATAATCTGTTGGTTGCATGATTAGATAGCCTGACAAGGCCATTTGATATCAATTGCATCATATTAGGGAACATCGTTCCTAATGTCTCAAAGAGAAGACCACTCAAAGGATAAAAGATTCACAACTTAGGGAATTTTGTGCATCACATCACCACTAAGAGGAATATAATATGCTAAGATAGATCAAGCTCTTGAAGAAAATTACTCCTAATGTCACCACAAACAGAAAAACACATCTCGCATGAAGTAATAAAATCACATCAAGGAACATGAAATCATACCAAAATAATACCAATGTATTCCCCCACTTTAAAGAAATTTCTAAACACCATGTTGTGAGCAATTACTTTAAAGTAGCCAAAACATGAAAAAGGGAAAAGAAAAAAAAAAGGGTTGCCCCTACAAAAACATAAGGGATCTATTGATGTAGGGTCAATATATGTCTTTGTTGCAATGATATTAGAGAGCTCGAAACTATCATCATTCCCCAAATACACATAGAACTAGAAGAATGACAAAGAGATCGAAAACAAAGAAAAACCTTTTGGGTCAACATGGAAGAAACATAGGGTGTCTCGACACCTTGCGTCATCCCAAAAAGGAAAACACAAGACAAAAATGAAAGGAAAAGTAAAGATAATGAAAAATATTTTAGGTCAACATGGAAGATACATAGGGTGTCTCGACGCTTTGCATCATCCCCAAAAGGAAAACACAAGACAAAAATGAAAGGAAAAGTAAAGATAATGAAAAATATTTTGGGTCAACATGGAAGAGACATAGGGTGTCTCAACACCTTATGTCATTGCCAAAAGGAAAACACAAGACAAAAATGAAAGGAAAAGTAAAGATAATGAAAAATATTTTGGGTCAACATGGAAGAGACATAGGGTGTCTCGATGCTTTATGTCATTCCAAAAAGGAAAACACAAGACAAAAATGAAAGGAAAAGTAAAGATAATGAAAAATGAAAGGTAAAGACCAAAGAAAAGGAAAAAATATTACACCATATAGAAGAATGAAGGTACAAATAGAGGAATGCACATAGAGAGGAAACATCAAATAAAACATTATGGGGGATCACATTACACACATGTAATCAACCAAAAACAAAGCAAAAAGACTAGTAAAGCACATGCAAGTCAACCATCCAGTAGGTCACCCACATCCCAGTCTTGTTCAATATATACAAAATTCATAACACTAGCAAGTGGGACCACATCAAGTGTTGTACTAGGAGAATCACCAAGCTCAACACGTGGTGCATCACTCAGTTTAGGAGGATCATCACAATTGTTATTGTTTAAGCTCATGGAAGAGAAAAATAATAAATTCAACTCATTATGCACTTCCTCATCAATCTTAGTAATTTATTCATCATCATCCAAGTTAACCACAATAGGTGGATGAATAATAATATACATAGAAGGTGCTAGTCCTTGTTGCATTGGATACGTAGGATCTGTTGGTTTTGGTAAGGGAGAAGGCTCATCATTTATTACTTTTGTTAAGTTCAATTTTTTATTTTCTATGTTTTTCTCTACATTCATTTTTTGAGCAATAACATGATGTCTATGCCTACACTCTCTAGCATTCTAGTTCCTTTTAGCATGGTTTTCAAGTTGCGTTTGTGTAGGAGTGGGTTTATCAACCATAGGTTCCTTTTCTTCTTGTGACGGAAGAATGGAAGAAACCATGGAAGTTTTCCCAACCACTTTCTCTTTGGCTTTATAAATTTGCTTAGGAGGCAGATTTGAACTTGTTTGGTTCTCTCTTGGCCTTTGTCGAAAATAGGAAAGGGATTTTTGGTGGATGGGTCTTGGTTAGATGGAAGGGCTTTAAGCTCAATATTGTTTTCTTCAAGGGGTGGAGGGGGAAAATTTTCAAGGGATAACTTGGCTATGCATTTTTCTTTGAACTTTTGGTAGGATAGGAAAAGGAAGTCCTCATAGGGTCTTATAGGTTCCATGGGCTCAAGCCAAAAATAATCTAAGGAAAAATTTCCACGGGAAGATGGCTCAGTCTAAAGCCACTATGGTTCATAGTGAATATTTCATTGCCAAATGGAAACTTTAAGCACTTATGGACAATGGATGGGACCACATTCATGGAGCTAATCCATTTGTAGCCTAACTTCACATAAAATTGATCTAAATTAGTGATGATGGAGAATGATACATTTGATTTCTTCGGTCCTAATTGTAAAGGGAGTGTGATCGAGCCCATCATAGCACAAGAAAAACCATGACGCATTTTAATCCATGCTTTCAGTTTTTCATATCTATCTTGAGTAAGTTCATGCACATATAATAGTTCTTTTGTGATCAAATTCCCTCCACATACGAGATCAATTAAAATCCCGAGTGGGCCTGTTATTGATTTTTTCGGCTATGTAAAGAGGACCATCAGGTCCATGTTTGGTTGTTTCTTTTGAAGAGAAAGTAATGTCGGTAGGCATTTGGTTTGTTGTTTATGAGGCTTGATGTCAATCACTCCTATCATTGTACTAATAGGACTTTGGTCATTAGTATCCATAGGAATTTGTTCATCATCATCCATAGGATTTCGTTTGTTATTATTCATGGGTATGTGTAGGATCATGATGGGCCAAACAGTGGTGATATGATGGGTATGTGTAGGGTATGTGGCTGACGACTTTCTTTTTACCCAAAATTGATGAAACAAAAAAGGGTTTTTAAAGGAGATTCTCAGCTTACCACCAATATAAATTATGCTTTACTTTGAATTTAATAAATATTTATTATTCATTTTCTATTTGAATTATGACTAATGTCTTGATTAATAAGCTGATTGAAAAACATCTATATCTTTCAAACGGTATCACATTTTTTGAATCCAAAACATGTGTAACATTCTATGCTTCACATAATATAGGATTAAAAAAAGAAAAAATGAATTTCATGAGGTTTTGACCAAGTTAAGGTGGTCAGACATACAAGTTTTTATATTTTTTAAAAGTTCTAATAAAAAAACCATAATTAATTATTTACTTGGAAAAAAATTACAAAAAAATTTGCATCACATTGGGACATGAGTCCTCTACTTATATCTAAAATAGTATAAAAAAAATATTATCATTTTATTGTGGTTAGGGTGGTCAGACAGACACCTACTTCTTGTTTTTTCCCTGAAATTTAAGTACTACTGCATTGAAATTTCAAATTTTCACTAAATAGATTTTTAAAAAAAATAAACCTAGTAGTTTAGAAACTACATTCAATTTGTTACAGATTCTATTCTTACACATTTTTGAAATAATATACATAACTTATTCAAATTTTTACATCAAGTTACCTAACTCTATTTTTTGTAAATTTTTCACCACTTAAGGGCATGTTTTTTCCATGATGATCCTGCACATACCCTCATGTTCTCATCATTTGTTTCAACACTCATCACATTAGGCTTAGTTTCACTAGCCTTAACAAATGAAATATTATGGTTAGGCATGGGATTGGTAAAGATTTGCAAGTTTTGGTTAGGAGGAGCTATAAATTTATTATCTTTTTCATGCACACCTCCAATTTGAATATGATTAGAATCAATGAGGTCTTGCACAAGATGTTTAAGATGCTTGCAATGTTCTATATCATGTCCCTTTTGTTGGTGATAAGCACAATAGGCATTCCATCTAAAGCTCGGAGGAAATGACTTGGTAGGTTCAAGAGGTCGAACAAGAGGTAAGGTAAGCATTTTCTTGTTTAATAGCTAAGTCATGATGTTGTGAAGTGTGTCAGGTAAAGGAGTAAATTGTCTTTGTGGATCCCCAAAGTGTAAGGGTTACTCTTCTTTATAGCAGCTACTTGGGTATCAACTTGTTGGGTAGATTGGGTGGTAGAATTTAGCTAAAGGAAACTTTTGTTTTGTCTTGTGAAAGGTTGGTAGGTGTTTTGGTTTGATTGTTCAAAATTTTTAGGGCAAGTGGTTTTTGATTCACAACTACCTATGGAATTCTGATAATATTGAAGGGCATTGCACAAGTACATGAAGGAATGAAATTTCATCATGGTAAGCTTGTCCCATGTTTTTCTTTGTAAATTTTCTATGAACATCTTTTGAAGGTGAGAATTGGGAATCTTCACACTGATTTGGGAATAAAGAAATTGGTAATGGGAAATAAAGTTAGTGAATTTTTCACCCTCATTTTGTTTACATTTCATCAAATCAGCTAATGTCATTTCAAGAGCCATATGCACTTGGAAATGGTTAATAAAGGCTTCAATGAGTTCATTAAGTGAATAAATTGAGCTATTTGGTAATGTAGAAAACTAGTCCAAGGCAATGTATTTGAAGGATTAGGGAAAGATCTTATCGAAAAGTTTTTCCTCAAGGATAAATTCACTACATAAAGTATTAAAGGCATTAACATGATTAGTAGGATCTCCATTTCCTCCACTTTTCTCAAATCTAGGGATCTCTATACCTTGTGGCACTGAAGTTCTCAATATCTCCAAGGATAATGGGTTACTTTTGACATTGTATGAAAGTGGACCATTTTGATTTTGATTTATGGTGGAAACTTGATGTTGAATGGATGAAAGGCTTTGTAAAAGGTGGTTAATGATAGGGTCATTGTGTGTGTTTTGAGATGGAGGTGAATATGGTGGCAGTGTACTGTATGTATTGTGAGGACAAGTGAATGGATTATTTATGAGAGGAGATATAAGTTAGATGCCACATAGGCCTAAGGAGTACTAGTGGAAATGTGCGAGGTAGGAAAGATATTACTAGTTGGTTGCATCGTTGTTGTCACTTGAGGATTGGTATAGGTGGGAATAGAGATTATGGTTGAATGGGGAGGAGTTTGATTTCCTCCTTGGCTTGGCACATTGTTTGAAGCTTGAACACCATAGACAGTAGAAGGAAGGTGGTTTCTAGATATTTGAGCTATGTTATGCATAACTTCTAGTCCTTCATCACTTTCCATCATGTGATGAAGACTGTCTATGGCATGTATAATAGTGTTGGAAATGTTTTCAATACTCACGCTATCTTATAAATGGGTTAATTTTTCATGCATTTTCATTATGTTCTCTTGAGGGATATGATCAACCATTTTTTGAACACTTGGCATAACACTTGTAGGTAAGGTAGGCATAGAAAAAGAGGTATCAAAGGTATAGTTCATACCTAGTGAACTATTACCAACACTAGGAATAAAAGAGCTAAATAACCTAAGATCCACAACACGTGTTTTATCATGGGATGCCATGAGCCTCGCAGTTCATCTCACCATAGTATTGACAATATTACGCCAAGTAGTACATCTCATGCAAGGGATAAACCAAAGAAAGTGTAATGAACACAATAGTCAATTTTTATAATTACACTTGAAATGAAAGAAATTGAAATAATAGCAATTTTGCAAACTATAACAAAAAATTGAAAGTAGCAAACAGAAGCACAAATAAGCAATTTCAAGTCCTAAAAACTAGAAAGTCAAAGTCAATAGGGACTAAGATGCTAGTAAGGGCATCTTGGTCCTACTAATGATATTTTGAAGTTCCAAAAAGAAAACAACAAAGACATGATTTTGAGCCAGAAACCCTGAGAGGGACTAAGACGCTAGGGAAGGTGTTTTTTTCCCAGTAGAGGTTTTTGTCAGAAAAAACAATAAATTTTGAGTTGTTAACAATATTCCTAGGTTGCCTACCCAGGGACCTAATGTTTAGAAACAAAAAATTGGGAAAATGAATGCAATAAAAAGTAACTAATGGAAAGAAATTGGATGCAAAGGTGAATGCATTTTTTTCAATTTTGAATGCAATAAAAATGTTTCTAAATGTAATTAGGATGATTGACAATGCACTTTTCAATTTTTTTGATGAGATAAAATGATGAAAGAAAGCAAAAAATGCAACCTATATGCACTTTCACTAATGCAAATGTAAGAAACCCTAGATGAACTTTCACTAATGCAAGATGTAATGCAAGAATGAATGCAACCTAGATTGAGGATTTTAACAAACTCCAAATTAGATAAATGAATGTACAAAATATCGGGTTCACCAAAATGAAAAATAAGAAAAATGGGTGTGGTGATGATGTACCACTATTTTATTATTGTCACTCAAATATGTCTTAGGAGCCCAAGTTGGATTGACTATCAACCCAAAGGGTGAGTCAATTCTCAACAAGGAAGACCTAGGAGGGGTTCTTTTAGACTTTGACGGGTTCATCACCAAGCAAAAGCTTGGAAAAGACACTTTAACATTCAACTTACAAAACCTAGTAATCAAGCCAAATAATGAATACAAATGATGAAATTAAGCAACAAAAAGTTAGGGTATGTGTGCTTGGGAAGTCTAGAAATGTGATGAGGATTCTAGAAATGCAAAAATGCTATGAAAATTTGCTAGGGAGGACTAATACACCCTTATTGTTGACTTAGTCCCTCAGTTGTCTTTTGAGGGAAATTTATAATCTTTGGATGTAGGAACCAAATTTGGAAGAATCTCTTAAAAATACCCTCGTGAGGACTAAGACACCCTAGGGTGGTGACTTAGTCCTATTTTGAATTTCTAGAATCTCCAAAAGTGATCTTGAGGCTCAAGGTTTGTACTTCTTCTCAAATCTCAGGTCCTAAAACTTGTAGATTTGGCCTGTAGGCGAGTTTCCGTGAAAATCACAACTTTACAACTTTGCAAATTTGCACTTCAAATGATCTTCAAGTCTTCAAACTAAATCTATGAACAAAAACATGCAAGAGAGGAAAAACTTGTTGATTGTTAGTAAATGAGGGTTTGCTTTGGTCAAACTCTTTGTTGGTAATTAAACCTTGAAATGAAATAGAATAATGAAGGGAAATGATGAATGAACAACATGCAATGTTACAACTCACCAAACCCTTGTAATAAGGTGTTGCAAATATGTTTGAAATGACTGCAATGGATGTGGTTCTTGACTCTTACTTGAATGATGTTGATCTTAGATGAAACACTTGCTTGAATCATAAACCCTACATCACAATTGTTAGCACAATAACAAACATGATGCCACAATATCCTTGATATGATGCTTGAATATTGATGATGACTCCAAATGCTTGATGAATTGCTCTTGATCTCATAAACTTTCCTTAGGAATGAATACTTGAATGCTTGTTGTTATAAAATGATTGAAAAAACCTTATATTTATACTTATCTATGCTTAATATCCTGAAATTACAGCACGACAAGCCGACATATGAAATCATTAATTAATGGAGGCTAAATCCCACCCAGATTTGAAATTAAATCCCAAAAATACCTTAAGGGGGACTAAGATGCCCTAGGTGGCATCTTAGTCTCGAGGCATGAAGCTCAGGGCATAGAATCCAAAAAGGGGCCCATTTGAGGTACACTTGAAATCAGGGTCCCAAGACCTTTGGGAGAAAAAGACGCCCTAGGTAGCATCTTAGTCCTGACCCAAAAATTAGGGACACACAACCAGAATCATTAAATTATCATTGCCCCTTTGATGTTTGTTGGAATTAGCCATAAAAAAATACAGTTCATTAGACTTGTGGATGCAAAATAAGACCAATTAAGACATAAATATGGATAAATAAAACAAGATAGACCCAAACAAGTGTGAAAATGAAAGGGTATGCATTTTCTTACACTATATATATATATATATAACTTTAATCTCTCTAATTTATTATAGGCTAACTTTTCATTTCTATACTTAGTCCAATTCAACATCTTTGTGTAAAAGTTATGTATTGGTTAAAAAATTTAGATGTTGAATCATCATATAAGTTATATATTAGTATAAGAAATTTTTCAATACATTATAAAAATAATTGTACAAGGAGAAAATGACACTATTCACTCAAAATATGGTTTGTATTTTTTTCCTAAATCACCTAAGAAATTATACCTCTTTTTAGTGAAATTTCTAAGGTTTCTATAGAATTTCAATAAGCCATATCTTAAAGTATATGGTGTAGAATTCTCTCTCCTCATTACTTACTATTAATGGTGTGATTGTGCTTAGTACCTAATATTATATGATTTGATCCATTTTATTTTATACCATTCACACTTCATATTATTTATTATATTAATGCATGTTCAATTGTATTTACTTATCTAATTAGTCTAAATGATTTTGTTTTTTCTTTTCAAAGATAATAAAAAAAATTATGTGTGTCTATATATATATATATATATGTGTGTGTGTGTGTGTGTGTGTGTATGTATGCATATATACATGTATATATATGTGTGTATGTATGTATATATACATATATACGTACATGTATTTATGTATGTATGTATATATACGTATATATATGTTTGTATGTATATATACATACATACATCTATATATGTATATATGTACAAACATACACATATATATACACACATATATACACATGCACATATGTGCATATGTACACATATCATGTGTTTACGAAAGAGAATACAACAAAATAAATTAAAATAACAAATCTCAAATTTTCAAAACATTAAGATTTAAAAAATAAAAAAAGACAAAAAAAATAGTAAAGATGACAAAATAGTAAAAAAAATACTAAAATATCAACTTTACAAAATCTTAATATTATAAATATAAATAGTGTATCTATAATAAAATATATCATATCAACAAATAGATAAAATGACTATGACAAACCAATGCCTATACAACACCAAACTTTAGTCACAAGAGTCTTGATTGAAGGCTAAGAGTCTTAGTTTTCGAGAGTTTTGTTTTCAATTTATTTGACCTAGTCTTGATTTATTAGAGCTTAGTTTTCAACTTATTTGACTTTTTTTTTTTATCAGTGTGTTTCGTGACCAAACATGGAAGAAGAAAATTGTTGTTATTGGTATTCCCATTAGCCGCTAAATAATATTTTAAAATTTAAAAAGTTTGTTTGACAATCACTTTTTAAGGCATGATTCAAGGAATCATCTCTAAAGTTGCGGCGGCCCGGAAGATATGGTTGTCATTATTGACGTTTTCTAAATTTTAATTTCCAATCCTCTACGTAAAGGAAGGGCATGATGGAATAAGTGTTTTTCAACCCTTTTATATTTATTGTTTATCCTTAAAAGTCAACCTCAAATACTCAGCTATTTTAACATTCATGTGTTGATTATACAACATTGCAGAAGACGTCTATTTCTCTCCTTTGAATTCACTCCACATGTAAGTTACAATTTCAACTATATTTTGTTAGCACTATTACCTTGAATACACTGGGTCAAGATTTCATGGTATGTCTAATTACTTTAGGGCATGTTCTAAACTAGTGGTGGATACCACATATAGCATAAAACAACACCACCATCATGATGCAAGTTGATGAAAGTTATAGATATTGTTAGATCATAATTGTTTTTAATTTTATATATTCAATAAAAACAATAAAATAATTTTATAAAATATATGCTTTCCAAACAATTAATAGATATTGCAATGTTGGGATTATATAAATGTATTCTATATCTTAAAAATAAAAGTGAGATTAGTTATTTTTAAAATAGTTTGAAGGGAAATTTATTGATGAGACTTTAATTTTTTATTATCATGTAGTTTAGTTGTAATATTTTTTTGATCAACAATATGAGAATTTTTAGTCTAGTTGAAGTTAGGTGAATACATAAATGAGGGACCTCATCCCCAACGTGAACGCACTGGATTAACATGATTAGTTCAAATCCATGAGCATAGTAGCCTAGTAGGACACAAAATCCATGAGCACACTAACCTTGTGAGGGTTTAGAGTATGAAGTCACTAGCATGAATGCCAACAATTTCTAATGAAGGGTACTCCCCTTACCGTCACAACCTCATAGTAAAAAACACAGAAAGAACAACCACTATGTAGAAAGAACGTCAAATATTTTATTATTCTGGAATGAAACCAAAATTACAAAATTTGACCTTATTTACAACATTCTGGAAATAGATTTTGAATGAATAAAAGACATCATTTTCTGCAAATTTACACAAAAATTCTCTGTTTCTTGGCTGTGTATGGCTTGGTACGGACTGGAAATGGTATCAAATTGTTTGTAAGTGATGAGTCTATCAATCACCTTCCCATTGGACTTGGTTTCATGCATTTTGGTTCTAATCATGCAAGTTATTGTCATTTTACTCAAAACTATTAAAACCCTCATTAGGGTAAACAAATATCTCTAAAATTGTGTTTCTCTCATTATTTGTGATGAATACTCCTAATAATTGGTGATGTTACTCTTAATTGCATATATTGTCACATTTTAAAGGTAACAAGTTAAGGGGCAAGGATTTAAGTGTGGAGACTTGAAGTTTTTGACATAAAATCTATACACAGACTGGTAAATCAGAGCATAGAATGAGAATTTAACTTAGGGTTTATGAAAATGATCATGGGAATGCATGTCTAATGAACTTCTAAGTTTGTGCAAGTCAAATAATAGGTGTTGTAGGCCTTGGACCAATGAATTCATGTTGGGATCTATGGTAGATTCAATAAGACCAAGTCTAAAAATGGAGGAAAAAGTCTGATATAACTGTGAATAGCGAGATGTAAAGAGCTTTGTGTATGATTTTTTGAATCCTTCTTGAATGTTATTGTTTTGTAAGGTGTTTAGGTGCATTAAGAATCTATTTCAAGAACTGGGTTAGAGAGTTTACAAGTTTTGGAGTCCTATTTGTTACTGTCTTGTTATGACAGTCCTCTTCCTTAGAACCAAAAATGAAGGATTTGAATAAGGGTATGATGTTAATATCTCAAATAATGAATGAGGAATAGTAAAGTGTGATTGTGTAGGTTATTTATAGTAATTGATGATAATAGAAAAGTTAAAATGGCTTGAGAAGTGTCATGGTTTTGAGAATGTAGCCTAAAAGGCCTAAATTGCTGCTAGGAATAGACTTGTTTGTGAATGGAGTTTGATACCATCACTTTATTGTTGATTAAAGGTGTTTGGTGCCTTGTTCCAAAGGCTTGAGAATAGGAGTTTATGAAAAATAGTCTGATTTCACATTGTTACTCAAATTGATAGATGCCAACTCTTGACATGATTTAAGGCATGGCTACAAGGGGAATATATTAGGACAATCATGATAAATTGGTAAGAATTGAAAAGGTAGATCTTATGTTTGTTGTTCTTTGGGTGAAATAAGGTGGTTTGTGAGTTGGTTAAGGTATTGGAGCTCTGATTTACAATTTTGAGTGTTTGAACCAAGAGTGTTTTGAAGAATTTGAATGAGTTGGAACTCTTATTTTAAATGTTTGAGAAATATAGTTGAATAAGTGTGTCAAGGTGTTGATTTCTCTCTTAGCTTTGCATCATTTCTAGATCATGCTCTATCTATGTTGCACATCCACATTGATTGGTGTGCTTGCAATTCAAGATTTTCTCTTGCGTGTTCATGTTTTTCATGTTCTTGGCTGACAGGGTGTTGAAGCGTGTTGTGGATCTTTGAGGATTAATTTTTGAAGGTGGTTCATGTTTGAGAATTTTATTTTGGGTCTCCACTAAGTTGTGGCCAACCATGGTTGATTCGTATTAATAATATTTATTGTTTTGGGCTGATAGTTTGTATTCATTTTATTATTTTCTTGAAGCCGACATGTAGCGATGCAATCTCTTGTTGTGGATATATAATCTGAGTGATCTTGTTTTATCATTTTAAGGCATGAGTGTGTGAATTATTCAATTCCTGTGTGCGGATAATGTTCAGATCATTCAAAGGAAGAAGCATAGTGTGAAGAAGAGTGAAGAAGAGTGAAGAAGTGTTCATGTGCTTAACCGAAACTGTAATCAAGCATTAGCAGATGCTATTTTTCTTAGTTCAAATCTTGTGGATGCAATCCAATATTTTTTAAGATAGTGTGTCTTCCTTGGGTAGTAAGCCTATTTGTAATTGAGCAGTGAGCTCTAGGCAATGTGCCTGAATGCATGTGCATTCCCCATTCATATTTATTTATACTTTTAACAAGGTATAATCTTGTGGACTAACCTCCACCGTGGTTTTTCCCCTAATAGGGTTTCCACGTAAAAAATCTTGGTGTTATGTGTGTTTTAGATGTGTTGTTGATTTATGATTTCATGGTTATTGATCAGATATGAGAATAAGGTTAATAAGTTGAATAAGTTTAATTTTCTAGGACAACTGATTCACCCCCCCTCTCAGTTGTCTGCCCTTATGTTGCCAAAAGTTGCACATCTGTCCTGAAGTTCAAGCAATCACTTCTTATAAATCCTTTACTCAACTTCATTTACAGTCTACTTGTATAGGCTAGAGGCATACTCCCTGAGTGAATCAAATAGAAGCTTTAAATTCTCAATAGGTGTTAGAGAATCATCAACTGTGGTACTGGGGGTAGCATCTTGTAGAGCCTTGATGACATCATTGATTAGTTCAGTCCCCTTTTGATGAGTCTCTATAATCTCCCTTCTTCTAGAGGTAAGAAAAGTATCTCTAACCTCCATTCTCTGAATAGGTGAGATCTTATATAGATCTACATAGCCTTGATGAGATGGGAGCTAAATCAACTAGGGAGGAATGGCTAGTCGAATCCATATTTCTCTAGTTAGAAGACCCTTGAGTATATTACTAGAGGGTTCTCTAGATGACATTGATGACTCCATGGTCTTTTAGGATTCTTCTACATTTCTTTCAACTTCAGTTTCTTCTTGGTTCTCTTCCTTTTCTTCTTCTTCTTCCTTCCCAGAGGGATTTTCTTTTTCTTTGTCTTTGTCTTCATCCTCCTTTTTTATCCTCATCCTCTTTCTTATCATTGTTCTTTTCTTCTTCTCCATTTTTATTTTCTTCACCTTTATTTCCAGTATCCTCATTTTGCTTGTCATGGTGCTCTTTTGCATTATCATTGGCATTATTCTAGCCTTCATTATTTTCACCAATTGTATTCTTAGAATCTTTCAAAGGAGTGAATGTCTCTAGGAAAGCATTTTTATTATCTACCAATGGTGGAGATATCTCCACATTCTCTATGTCATTAAATAATGGAATTTCTTCTATAGTTTGAGCATTTGTATCTTCTGAAACTTCTTTGAAAATAGGTAAATTGGTAATTTGACGAATATTTACCTCTGCAATAGTAACCTTTGCACCATCATGCTCCTTTTCTTGAGCTATTCCAGATGATGAAACTAGAATCATCCCAAACTACTTTGCAATATCTCTACCCATATTCAATGTATCTTGTTTTATCTTTTCTACTCGGTCCTCTTCTCTTCCCATAAGTATAGTTACTCTCAAGTTTTAACCTTGAATTCTTTGGTGTACACTTCAATTAGTGTGGCTTTGTAATTTTCTATTAGAGATGATCCAATTTCCTCTAGAGCATTGGATTTCATCTTATCTTCCTTTTCAATAGCCTCATGCCTTCTTTCCATCAATGTATTCCACACAATTGTAGGCACTATGTCTTGATTGTTGTTTATGTTTTCCTCTAGAATGATAATATACTTAATGATTATTTTAGCAATTGTTTTATGACCTTCTTCACCCATTTCTTCATATAAATTTGTAGTGGATTCTAACGTATTGTCATGATTCAACATATTTTTAACAAGAACATCTACTTTCATAGGAGAGTTAACACTTACTGGAGGAGTTTTGGTCTTCTCCTTCTTCTACTCTTGAGAGCCTTTCTCTATCTTCTTCTTAGGATTCTTATGGATGTGAATAATAAAAGACTCATTTCATTTTTCCATATCTTCTTATTTTGAAGTGTCTACAATATCAAACTTAGATTTCTTTGTTTTAGTGCTAGCCTCTTGTGAGGTACCTTCACCACTTGTAGTGGAATTGCTTCTCCTTTTCCTTGTAAGTTGTGATTCTTCCTTCAATCCAAGTTCAATTTCTTCTTCTACCAAAATAAGGTGGATTCCTTTTGCTTCTTCCTCCTTCTAGAGGTAGCAGGGGTTGCTACCATAGGTGCATCCTTTCTCTTTGAGGTCTAGGTACTGGGTCCAAAGGGTGCAAACACATTAACTATTACCAGAGCATTGGGCTCCACCTTCTTCCCTTTAATGAAAATTGAGGCAGTAGGTTTTGGTAGTGTAGAGGTAGGAGTGGAAGCTAATCTTCCTGATCTACATGATCTGGAGGACTCACTAGCTATACCAACCACTTTGGTGTCTCTCTCTATATAAATTTCTCTTAATCTATCAACTTTGCCTTTTGAAAGTCCATGCAACTCAAAGTATTTTTCTACGTCTTTGTTCACTCTTTTGGCTCTTGCAAGTATGAAGGTCTCCAAGTGCACCTCAGTTGATTTCTCTTCATAAGTGTCATGTCTTGGTAGGGAGGAGTCTTTAGGACTATTTTACAATAACTCAATGTATCTCTCAACCTCATCTTCAATAATCTCATATCCAAGAGGCTCAATCCATATTGTTTTGGGTTTAGCTACCTCTATTATACATTCATTAGTGGATAAAATTTATTTTATATCATTTGCATACTTCTCTACTAAACTTTTAGGAATTAATTCTAT
The DNA here is from genome assembly GCA_007258455.2 of Sequoia sempervirens. Taxonomy (NCBI): domain Eukaryota; kingdom Viridiplantae; phylum Streptophyta; class Pinopsida; order Cupressales; family Cupressaceae; genus Sequoia; species Sequoia sempervirens. Next base: position 58,151,314 of record VDFB02353493.1, read on the forward strand.
ATCATTCATGTTCTTTTAAAATACTGTGAAAAATATAGTCAATGCACTATCATGTGCTTTATAGTCTCTAATGTTGTGTAAATAATAAAAAATTTGGTGTGCCACTAGTCTTCTTCTTTCCCAAACAATGTATCTTCTTCCAGGTAGCTCCCTCAAAAAGTAGAATAACAAGAATACAATCAGTGTTTTGAATTTGAAGGCATACTTCTTCTCTTTAGTTTTATTTAGGTTCTCCAGAAGTTATTTCTGAAGCAACTCACATAAATCATAATCTTTCTCATTTATTACCATATCATGGGATACATAGATTGCAGTTGTAGATACTGAGTTCTCCCTATTGGTAAAGTATATTTTGTGGCCAATCATGATTGATGCATACTTCACATGAGGATTGATGATAGGTTTAGTTGTTTTTTCTCTTCTGTCAAACGTGGCACTAGTTAGCTTCATAACTATATCATTCTTTACAAATTTTAACATAATTGGTATGGGTTCGATATCACAAAACCCAGTTATCGCCTTGATCTTTTCCTTTGAAATAAGTCCAACAATATCTGTTTACATGAATTTTTTGTGCATTATGTCCAAGGCTATCCTCACATATTTCTCATCCAAATAATTTCTAAAGTTAGGGAAGTAGTTCCAAATGTCTAACTTCTTTCGTACAAGGTTTACATACTCTAGTTTTACCAAAAATTCATCTCTAATAATCTCATTAGACCACTATTTTTTATGTATCTAGTGATCATACTCATCCAATTTTCCATGTATATAGGTCCTAATGTCTTCAATGGGCAAAACCTTAATTGAGATTTTTGAAAATGCACTGTTGGGGTCATTTTCAAAACCTTCGGACCATGAAAACTTCTTGAACTTTGGTCTGAGTCTCTCCATGATATTGACTATGGTTGGTGTAGCCAATATAACATTAATTATATTTCAAATTCTTATAAAATTATTGCTATTTCAAACCCACAAAGCACAGATAGTTGTATATACCTTTTATGTCCATGATGAAATCTAGGGTTTGAACCGCTTTCCTTCAAATCACCTTCAACTCTTCTTCAATTCATTCTACTTTCTTCCAAATGCATAAAAATTATTAGAATCAACTTAGAATTTCACTTTATACTTTTTTGATCTACCCTAATTTTGCATTTATTGCTTCAAGTTCCTAAAAGTTGTTAAACACTTCGTTGATATATTGTAAACCCTAAAATACTCCACAATTCTTTAGATTTGCATGGTTTCTATTGAAATATTTTCCAAAAGCTTGAGCATACCATTTTACACCATATATCTTCATGTCAATACTTGACTCCTCATCTTTTTAGGGGGTTATATTTTTCTGTCATTGCTCCCCCTATGGCCATGCCTAGGTTTAGTTTCCAAGGGAATTATTTGTACCGAAGGGAAGTACAGATGCATTTGATTCATCTTTGTTCTTTGGTTCCTCCATCTTTCTCCAAATTTTCTCCATTTCCTTCTTTACTTCAATAGGATCAATTTTCTTTATAGTATCATTCCTCTTTCATGGATTAGTTTTCCTTCCATTCTTACTTCTGCAAAATCTTGAAATGCATCTAGATTTGTTGCAATTGTAGAATACAATTTTTTTCTGACCAAATTGACTTTTATTCAATCTTGATCTACACTGGTTAGCCTTATGTCCAAATACATTGCATGTATAATAGTAACCATGGAAATATTGAAGCATTCTACTAGTATTAAATCTATTTATCATTTGACTTCTACATTCAACAACTCTATGACCAAATTTCTTGCATGCAAAACATTGTCAAAAAACGGATCTAACATTCTGATTCATCCTACTTCTACATTCTAATGCCTTATGTCCAAATTTATTGCATGAAAAACAAATACCATTAGAAAATGTGTACCTTTGTGCATTAGGTTTTCTAATAGGTCTTCCAGTATTATCTCTTCGATTTCTAAATTGTTTGTCATTGATTTGAGTCTTTCTTTGATTTTCAGCCTTGTTAGGTGTCTAATTTTCCTTTGAGCTTTCTCCCTCTTCAAGTCTCAAACCACCTTTGTACTTAGAAGATTTTTGTCTAGCAATTAGTTTATCAAGCCTAGTAGTACTTGTTTTGAATTTATCCTCATGAGCTCTTACTTTCTCCAAATCTGATCTTAGGATTACTACTTGTTCAAGTCATGTGCATTCATCAGTCTTGCTTTGTATAGATGCATTTAGACACTTGTCAATTTTTCTCTTTTCTTCCACTTGCACTTTTAGGACCTAGTGATATCTTGATTTTTGTTCTTCAATTGTTTATTCACTTCTCTATGTCTTTCTCTAAACTTCTTGATTTGTTCTCTCAACTATTTAATACATTCATTTGCTTCCTCTAGGCTTTCCTTCAGACTTTTGTTTTCACGTTCAAATCTGTCAAGATCTTCAAGAGCACATTTAAGTTCTTCTTTGTCAAACATGCAATCATCTTCCACATATTCAATTGTAGGAATTTCTTTCAGAGGAATAGGACACCTTTTATTGGCCATACATAACCAAATTCCAAGATCTTCCTTAAGCTTTTAGGATTCTCAAAAGGAACCAGAAGGAACCAGGCCCTAGTACCAATTGTTGAACACCAAGAACACCGAGAGGGGGGTGAATCAATATTCTATATGAAAAATTACTCACAAACCATCCAATTAATAAATTATATCTAGCTACAACAATAAATGAAAGCATGAAAGGAATCATAAGATCTCATAACACATGAACACCAAGATTTTTACGTGGAAAACCCAAAAAGGGAAAACCCACAGTGAATATTAGCTCACAATCTATTATAATCAGTTATAAGATATTATAAGGGCTTGCTTCTAGGACACACTATCCTTATAATGCTCACAACCAAAGATAGATACAAAAAAAAATAGAATGGCTTCACAAATAGAGTTCGAACTGATACAAAGTGTACCCTCCTAGTGCTGAATTTAGTTCCCTTTTAAGCTTTAAATATAAAACACTGCTTAGCTTACCAGTCGCTCAATGTTCACAAAAAATCTGCACTTATTCTGATCTCACACATTTAAATTCACATGTTCGCACAATATCAAATCTCTTGCACGTCATATCTTATCATGTATCATGTAACATCTATGTTCTACCAGTCAAAAATATCTCACATATATACCCAATTACATCTATATACATCAATTAGGTCGACCTAATTAGATGCAACCCTATTTTAATTCAAAATAGCTTTGTCAGCTCCATACACAATTCAAAAACATCTTTGCGCTCAACCAAAATGTGTAATGACTTTATTTAGGTCAGTAGGGACCTAAGATAGGTCCTATTAACATCCACGATATATACTTATCCTTTGCAAAACATAAAATGTATTATGTTGGCTAGGAATTAGACCTAATCACAAAATAAGCCAATTGATCACACACTAATCAATCTAAATGATCATATAATTACACACCTTCTGGAATATATATAATAATGACACCTTTGAGAAATCTCCCAAATCACTAAGACTGATTCTTAATACCAAAGGAATGCAAACGAAATTATAACTATCTAATCACCTTGTATAAGCCAAAACTGAATGTTGAACATTTGTGATTTGTAACTTTCAACCTTGCTTAACCAAAATAGATGAAATGTTGATCATAGATGCACCTAACAGTAAGGAATAACATATTATAACCTCTTGAGCCGAAATTGTTGCATGAGCAATTTCAAACCAAAATGTTGAACCAAAGTTTACCACATTAGACAAAACTATCAACAATTAATGTTGACATCAATGAAAACATATTGAGGGGTTTCTTCTTCATCCTTTCAACAAATGCATCATTAAAGAGCTCTATTATGATCTAGAGAGAATATTGTTATGGAATCTCAATTATATTGGTTATGACCCCATTCCCTAGATTAAGGCACTAATCACTAAAGTTGTGTTCATGTTGCATCTCTAGGGTCTTTCACACACAAACATTATAAATATTTAAATTCAATCATGTTTGTTGTTGAAAAGTTTCATGAAGTAACAAGTTCTATTTCTATGAAATGTTAAATTCTTAGAAATATTGCCAGATCTTTGCATTTCTATAATTGTCAAGCAATTATGTGTAGAACATATCTGTTATTTGTAATGTTCGGGATAAATTGGCACAAGAGCTATTGAGAACATTTTAGGGGATCACCCTCTTGAGTTTTGCAAAGCCCACAGTGTAGAGGAAAATTTATTTTAACTTTCACCTATTCGTTGGCCAATCCCTCTAGATAATTGAATATTGGTAATGGAAAAACCATAGGTTATTTGTGTGATCTGATTGGGAATTAAAAAATCCAATAGAAGGATTATTAAAAAATATTATTCATTGGTTGAATCCCACAATTCTTGAGCAATAGAATTAGATATTGTTTAGAGAAATGTGGTCATTAGTTGAAAAAATCAAAAACCATTATCAAATATATATAGGTAAATACTAACAATAATGCATGTATGAGGGTAGAAAAAACAACGATTCTCATGTTTATGGTCTCAACACACATAAATATAAAATCTGATGAAAATATAGGCCGGTCCTAAACATAGGCCAAGGAATTTCATCAATTTTGGCATGAACACCATGTATGTATTGTCAATCCATCCCTCCTACATAGATGTTACTCAAATGAACATCAATCTCAATGATTTATACAATGTGAGGCAATCATCCAAGTTATGAATTCTATAAGGAATTCATCCCTTGGTGATGGTTATCTTGATCATGTATGTATTGCATTCAAAACCTACTCATTTTAATATTTATCATGTTTAAAATCCCACTGTTTTGTTTTGATTTTCCAATGATGTAAAATTAAAATTACATAAGAAAATAATTATCTTGAAAAAACAAGAATTCAAACGAGTTCTTAAACTTTTTTATTTTTATTTATTTTTAAATAAAAAACAAAATAACTCTAACATCCCACTTGATAACATTATCATGAACACTAAATTTTTATTTTGCAATTTAACAATATATGATCCATAATTCTAAACATACCCTTAGATATACAAAACGGGTAGTATCCTTCTTTACTATTTATATGTTTATGAAAGGTTTAGGAATTTCTTTCCATAACCTTGGCTCTCATTGTGCACTTTTCAAATTGGAAATAATGCATAATAGACGAAAATAAATTAATTAATCCATTTTGAAAAGGGGAAATTCATATATTTATCCACTCAATTTATGTATGTTAATGAATGAAACCATTTGAAATGAAAAAAAATAAAAAATATCTCAATCAAAGATTGAAAAAGTGAAAAAAAAAACCCCTTTGTAGAAAGCACACACAAGCATTCCCTTTTCAATTCCAAGTCATCTCCAAACCAAGCGAAAATCAATTTATAAATTAATGTTTTAACTGAAATCAATATTTCTTTCCTAAGAGATCAAATGGGACATGAAAAGAAAGAGAGTTTCAAAAGAAATTCACAAGTGAGGGAATAACTCTTCTCTTTTTTCCTTTTATAACTTTTCCTTCATTTCCCTATAAGTGGACATTTTAAAATATAATATTTTTCATAACATAAATATTTACCTTTAGTTTGTAAATTTTATTTATTTCAAACAATAAACATAATATCTTTGTATCAAATATAAAATAAAGCTAATAAATTTCACTTAATTAATATTTTCTGAGGCAATAATCTAATAAGGTAATATGGTATAATATTATTTCAATTTAGTCCTTTTCCAATACCTATTAGAGATTGAATTGAATTTTAATTAAATTTAATTACTAATAATACTAGTTCTATTTCCCATAAGTCGATATTATATATCTAAATTACAATTAAATACACTTTAATTTTCTTTCACTAGAAATAAAATAAGCAACGCCTATTTTTCACAAAGGTGTAAAAATTTAATTTTTTTAACTCAAAACATTAATCATTTTTCAAACATGAAAATAATATATTTTACAATAAATTAAGATATAATGTGATAATATAAAACACCAATATGTAAATGACTCACTAACATTATCTTTGAGCGAGATGCAGATTCTAAATATTTCACCCATTTTCATCTAGGTTTACAAATATTTTGAAATATTGATCTACTCAAACTGAGTGGAATAGAGGATACCACATGTTTTAATCCAAAATGGCCATCTCTTCTATAGTCATGATTAAGGAAAACCTTATACTTGCACATTCAAGTGAAACATTGGGATTATCCCCTCCAAACAATAACAACCAAAGAAAGATAAATCAACCAACATGATATAAATCATAATATGATACGAAACTAGGACTTTTAATTATAAATCACCTATGAATTACATGATCTAGGAATAAGACACACAATTGAAACAACAATTCATAACAATAAATCAAATATGACAACCACACTTATATTAAATGAAATGAGAATGAGGAAGCTAAACATTTAAAGGCATGACACATGCATCTCATAATGTATTATTGGAATTTTAAATGTTAATAAAAACCTCAACCAAAAAATAATGATGGTAATATAAGGAATCACATAATTATTAACATATGGGTAAAATCACAAAGTTGTCACACTTTGAATCGACTAAATTTTTTTGATTGAAATAGTTTCACCCTAAAAAAGTATGGGTGAAATAATTTCACTCAAAACCATGTGATCTATAAATGTTGCATATAGTTTTGGGCAAAACACTTTCTCCTAAAGCTATAAAATAAAAAAAAATCCATTAAAAATTTGAAATGTGACTAAATTTATGTGAAAGTTTTTGGGAAAAATGGTTTTGGTCAAAAGTATTTCACACAAAACCATTTCGACCAAAATTGTATATGTGGCTACCCATGTGGCAGCGTAACTCATCTTTTGGTGTAAATTCAAAAAAACTTCAACTTCAAATCTAAATTTCTCCAACATGGTGTAATTTGATGAAAATATAAAAATACCTCTTGGTAGAGATTCGAGTCTAGAATCCCTTTTTTTTTAATATTTTGATTTGTTTTATTATGATTTTAAAAAAATTTAATATAAATATGCTTTTCTAATAAACATGAGGCTAGTTAAAAATTATAATATATATTAAAACATATCCAGTTTTAAAGAATACTCTTCAAAATGGTATAATTTTGTTTTAAATGATTAAAAAATTATACAAAATTTGATGTCCCATGAAAACTATGATGTTATAGTGAAATTTCTCTTTAAAAAATTGTTACCAAAAAATATTCATAAAAAAATATTATTTTTTACATGCACACTTGATATTGAAGAAGTCTATTTGGGTAAAAAAAATAGGAAAAACAATTGTTTTCTCCTCTTTTTGTGACATCCCATTGACCTCACTTCTTTTCCTAAAATTTCAGCAATTCAAATTATCCTCTTAAATTTATAAAAAAAATACATTAAACCAATTTTTTATTTTTTAAAATAATTATGCATATAAAATTCATCAAGAGTTTTAGATTTCGTTTGTTTACATAATTTTTAAATTCAAAACTTTAAAAAGGTCACTTTTATGTAGTGAAAGTGGAATTTCTTTATTTGTATTGACAATTTCCTATAGAAACTGTGACACAATTTGTGCTTTTACCCATATAACATAAAAATGAAAGAATTTTACTACAATGGATCATAATGTGTGTATCCTAAAATACACTATCAACTCAATTGATACAAAACATATTATCAAAGTTCAAAGGTAAATAATGCATACACACTAATGGGCATTAGAAATCCCACAAAACTAAAAATTTCAAAGGGGGACCTAATCATTGAGAATTTGATCAATAATGAACATTATTTAAAGAACGTACACATATTCTATTATATATAGTGAATATTTAACTATAATACTAATACATATTTCTTAAGAGTATACCATGTACAAGATGAATAAATAAAGAAAACATGTTGATTATTTTAGTTATGTATCTCCATAATTGCATACACCTCTCTAAAGTATTCCAAACACACATAGGGTAAGTGCACCAAGATGGTCGCACTTTTGTGGCCACAAAAGTGAAAAATGAGCCAAAACACATTTGTGTTATAATGCGAATGCGTTTTGGCTTTTTAAAAGCAAAAAAAAAAGTGAACATTCTTCATTTGTTTTTTACTGGTTTTCATTTCTGTCCGCGGCCAAAAACCCTGCACTACGCGCTCGCGTTGTTGAGGAGGTGACTTCTTCACATTTGATCAACTTGAGTTCAATTTTTTTCACAAATATGGCACCCCGACGATCAAGAGATGCAAGAGGTAAGTTTTGTTTGGTATTTGTAATGAATTTTTTTGTTTTAAATTGATTTTGTTTGTTTTAGTTTAGAAATGAATGATTTTTTTTTAATTTGTAGGAAATCCTCAACAAGAGGAGGAAAATCCTCAACCAAATCAACCTCAACAACAAAATCAACCTGCCCCACCATTCTCTCAATACCCTCCTGCACTCAAGAAAATTTGAGGAGTGAAATTGAAAACAATAAAAAGAAGTTGAGGATCTTATTAGTAGGTTGAGTGATCAAAATTCTTCAACCACGAAAGGATACATCTAGCGATTCATTGAAGGATTTGTTAAAAAATGTGGATGCAATTACCCAACAAATATCTGGATGGCAAAATAGGAGGCAAACATCGAGGGCATATTATGCAGATAAATTATCATATAAACAAGTTAAAGATTTAAAGATTACTAAAGGCGATTTGTGCTCTCTATTCAATGACCCTAGAACAAATCAAAATCTCACCCTCAATGCAAAGAGGTTTCATCATCCATTGGTGCCACCAATGAGATTAGAACCATTTTTATGATAGATATATATGTTCTTTGATTACCCACTGCGGCAATAATCGCGGAAGTCCCCCAATATTTTAGGAAATTATAATCGGTGGAGTTTGTATTGAACCAAACTCAAATTATTTTGATATGAAGGAGTTTGTGGGAGAGGTGGGGGTCAAGACAGATAGGTTCGGTGCACACCTCGATCCTACACGACAGGGGAGACGACCTTCGCTAGGCCACAATTCCTTGCTAAGGAGCGTATCAAGGCGCCGTAGTTGTAAAGGAGAGTGCTGATGTAGAGACTTTGCAGGTGGTCACATCCTTGACTCGGAGTGTCATCCACCACACTAGCCCCATTGTACAGCGCAATCCATGGGAGTCTTCAGGTGGTGGCCTTCGAGGCCATGTGTGTCGATCTTGCGGAGCCACTTGTTCGTATGACCCTACCGGCCCTCAGGAGTGTGCTACACAGGATCCATATACTTCTATGTAGCCTGATCCATATGCATCTACGGGATGGAGAGGGCGGCCGACATTCTCGCGATGATGCATATGGTATTGACAATGTGTAAAATTGAACATGTTCAATGAATTTAGCTTTATTAAATTTTAATTGTCAAATGCAAGATTAACTAATTTAGTTTTATTATTTTAATAAAATTGTAGGGTCAGTGTTGGACCCCCGGGTACACTAGTCAGTCTCTACTTATTTATGCAAGACACCTATCGCTGGGTATGTAAAGTTAGTAAACAATTATAAAATTGATTACATGTTATACAGCATTTTTAATGCATCGGTATTTTAATATGTGATTTTGGATGTTGAACAGGGTGTTGTTGGAGGTTTCAAGGAAACACCTCTGAGTGCAAGTAGATTTGCTCAAACTTTCACCGAGGTAATATAGAATAAAGAGAACTTAAAGTTAATGAATTCTAAGTTTAATCTAGATTTGTGTATATATAGTCATAAGAGTATATGGGTTCACTAGGTTATTATTTGAAATCTTTTAAGAATGGTCCTACCATGATTGTTTGTTTTAGAATTCCTACACTAGTAAGCTATATATAATAAAAATTTAACATGGAACTGACAAAGGTAGAGCTACATTCTACTCCATCCTATATAATTTTTGTGATGTCAACGTAACCAAGAATAAGACTATGGATGTCCTACATGATGTCAATGTAACCAAAAATAAAACTTCTATCCTCGACCCTATCTATCAACCAAGACTCCTTCAATATCTCCTAGATGCTTTGAGATGCTTAAGACTAGGTCAAAATACCCTATATTCTCTTCATTTGTTGCATAGCTCATCAAGTTTCCCTATATGTTCTCTAACTAATCATGATTGCATGGAAAGAAGTTATAATTACTCATTAAACTCTCAACTATTGGAGACTCCTCAAACTTTCCCATAGGACGTGGAAAATGCTTAGAAATGATTAAATTCCCTAATAGGGTGTGGGAGATCTTTTAGGAAAACATTTGACACTAATTTGATCCATTGAATTCTTCTTCATTCTTATATATTCCTCAAATATACCTTGCAATACCCCTATCATACCTAAATCTACTACATTCATGTCCTTGTTAGCTAGCATGTAGGTGATATAGTATGGTCCATGAATTTTTGTCTTCTTTTTTCATTTTTCTATACAGTCCTCTTTTATCTCACTACTAAGTCCTCACATAAAAAGAAAAGAAAAACATTACTTCTTTTTCTCATCTAAGGCCCCTAAGGTTTTAAACCCCTTAGATGCAAGGATTCAAAGCACATCAACCATGTGGTACAAATGACTAAATCCCAAAGACAATCTGTAGCAATGAAAGAGGTTGGAAAGGTAGAGAGAGCTACTGCTTGGTGACTCAAAGAGAAACTTCGGCTTTCAAAACAAAGCCAATTAGGTTGGTAGATGTGTGGATTAGGCTAGCATTTGGTGGAAGAGGAAAAAAGATGACTGGAACTATGGAGGCCCACCATACTAGATTTTGGTATTCAACCATGAGAGAAAAAGAGAGTTGATATCATGTATCAAAACATTAAGCATGCATTCTTCCGACCAATGGATAGGAGATGATTACTTTTTCTTCATTTTTCATTTGCATAACCATCACTGACTGATAGGAACCGCAGAAGACCAAAGGATATCCCGGTTTATGTGGAGGTAATGGATGTGGTCCAAAACTTTAGGAGGGCAAAGAAAGGTCCAATGTAGTCTTGATGAATGATAGAAGGGGTTGGTCGAGGAAAACCGGGGGGCACCTGGTCATGGTAGGGGACCTATAGGTTAGATTGGTGACAAAGCACCAAGGAGGTCTTACAAGGAAGGCCCTGGGGGCGGGTACATGCAAAGGAAAGGCTCACACCTACGCTCCTCTTCCTCTATTTGAACCTCCTTGAGGTCCTCTACCCCGATTATGTCCACCTCTTGTAGATGTTTCACATCCATGCTCTATGAGTTTTGACTCTCCTTGGTTTCTTTGGTCATTGCCTCTACCTTGGTAGCCACCATGCTATCCTCTTTGATCTCTTCCTTTGCCTTTGCCCTTAGAAGTCTGATCTTGCTTCCTCTTACTCCTCTCTTCAATCTTTAATGCCAATTGATAACATTGGTGCATTGTTTTGGGGCTTAAGAGAACCATCTCCTCTTGAATGTTCCACTTGAAACCATTGAGATACCTTGCCACCTTGATACTTTCATCCCCTGTGACATTGGACCTCATGCAAAGTCTTTGAAACTCCTAGGTATAGGAACTCATCTCTTACGATCTCTTTGCCTCAAACTCTGTGTCTCCTCTTGTGAATTTCATATTCTTTAGGTAGGTATGCTTCTTTCACCTTGGCAACCATTCCCTTCCAAGTAGAGATGGAGTTGCTTTACCCATTTCCTTCTCCCTCTCTATCTAAAATGAATTTCCACCAAGTTAAGGTAGAACCTCTTGAGTCTTGATTTAGCCACCTTTACCTTTTGTGCTTCAATGACTCATCACACTTTCAAAATGGTTTCCATTCCCTCTATCCAATCCACTTAAATCAGCCTCCCATCTTTCCCACTAAACAATGGTACTCCTTCCAAGTGTTTTTCCATAAAGCCTTCAATGCTTTTCAGAGGGATCACTCCTTCAATAAAGGGTCAAGTTGAGTTCTATCCTCCTTTGCAACCTCTTCTTCTTTTGCTATTCTTCCATCAAGCATAACATTGATTGCTTTGCTCAAGTTGGTCTAACTTTTCTCAATACCCTATTGTCTTCCGTCTATTTCTTCAGCCCTCTTGGCTTGACTCAGCATTTGTCACCATGATGCTAGAACCACTAGACTCTTTCTCGACATACAAGATCAATCCCAAATCTTTTGCTTTATGGGTACCAATGCGATAGGGAGAGGGTTGGGAATCAATCAGCGATTCACATAGGCCTTTCCTTGTAAGACCTCCTTGGTGTTTTGCTTCACCAATCTAGCCTATAGGTCCCTACTCATGACTAGGTGCCCCTGGTTTGTTTGACCAACCCCTCTTCTATCACAAACTCCAACCACCAAGTCCACCTTGGTTCATTGCCACAACTCTTCCTTAGCCTTTACACTATACTAGAGACCAATCTTCCTCAACACTCCATCAACTCTTGCAGGGGTACTAATAAGTCTTAAAAGGCTTCAAACTGTCCTCCAAAGGTGTTTGAACAACCTCCAAGACTTTAACTTCCCATGCGGCTCACCGCCAATCCTTTAGCTAGGGTTTGAAGGCTAGTAGCCCTTGAGGCCCTATTCCAGGTCTCCTTCTTCACCCACCAGAAAGCGAGGTTAGAACTCACAAATCTCAGGACTTCCCACTCTTTTTCCAAGGTTCTTGGTTCACATTTGGACAAAGATTCTTGAGGTCTCTGACCTTGCTTGTCCGTTACAAAACAAACATGAAATGGGCAAAACTAGGGACAGCCTTCACTTGATAGTTATGAAGCACTTCAATTTGTTTACACACCAAATGGAGATGGAGCCTCCTCCTTCATTGTAGTAACAAGGTAACACATGATGTTCACTATCCATTTCAGCACAGATGCAAGGATTCAAAGCACATCAACCATGTGGCTTAATTTATATCATAAGTTGTACCATGATGTTCACTATGCATTCCTCTACTCTTTCGATTGTCAAATGTGCCACTGACTTGTCATTGATCACCATCATATTCTCCTTTTCATGATTATTTTCTCTATCATCTTTGGTATAAACACTTGACTAATATATTTAACTCAAGTGAGGAAACTTAAAAATCATAATGATAGGCCAAAGAAAGAATATTCAGTCTTTTCATGGTAAAAGGAGACCTCAATTTAATCACTGTCATCCTCAAAAGGTTAATTCTATTGTCAAACATTTATTGCATATCTTAAAATATGACAAGTGTTTAATAAGGGTTTTGAAGAATAAGCCCTTGACAAGTTAGCCCCATCATTTTTTATTGTCGTTGTATCTTTATTTAGCTCTTACTCCATTCCTTGCAACAGTGATACTTGGATTTGTCATACTTAACTCAGTTGGCTACTATCAAAGCGCCTTTTGACTTGATCATCTCTTCTTCTCATATTGGTTGTCATATTTTTACATTGTGTTTGGCTTTTCATAAAATTTGTCCTAAAGGGTCTTTTTGTTTTTCAATGTGATTGTCGAGGTTATTTAACTTTTAAAAATTGATAATCATATTATTTGCTTCGTTGCATTACGCATCATTCAAACTCAAAGCATTACTTCAAATTCGATGGCACTATTTTGTGATTGAATAATTTGTTGTTTTATTTTCGGATGTTGGTGTGAAACACATGCGTAACAAGGGCAATGGATATTGGTGTTTCTCTTTTTGCAATAGAATCCTCTCGATGGCTCACGATGAGGGAGGTATGAGGGCAAATTACTAGAATTTCAATTTACATTCATTTGTTATAGATGAACTAGTTCTAGTGAAAAATCAAACCATTATTGATTATTAGTTTAATTTCTATTAGGATGGTTTATCTGAGGGCTCGAGCACACACGAACGCAT
>VDFB02353493.1:58165223-58236412 GCA_007258455.2 Sequoia sempervirens
ATATATGCTTTGATCTCTCTAGTTTATTATAGGTTAACTTTGTTAGAAACCAAGATCTAATTGCAAACCAAAAAAATCACCTTCCATAGAAGAGAAAAATGAAAAAGTAGAGATTTGCAAAAGATGTGCAAATTGATATATTCGAAGTACAAAATATTACAAGAGATAATTTTCTTTATAAAAGAAAAGATGCATAAACCTAATCTTATCTTGAGCAACAAGATAGCTCAAATAGGATAAAGATGAAAACCTATAACTTATGAATTAAATATGCCTAAGTAAACTTATGCAAAGTGTAATTAAATATTAATTACACCAACACCCCCCATAAGTGTAACTTAGGGAGAAGTAGATTATTATGCAAATATGAGTCCTGGCAACAAGGCCTGATCAGAAACTCATTTACAAATGCAAAGAGAGAGAAAAACCAGTGGGAAAAACCCACCCTAAGTGAGATGAACTGCTGTGAAGAATCACTGGAAGAACTCTAAAGAAGCAACACTGAAACCCCAAATCCGACAAGCAAGGAAAGATACTTCTATTTGCAAAATACCATATCGGAATAAAAAATGCAATAGCAGACCCAATGCCAAGGAACACTGGAAACTCACATATTGGATCAACCCTGGAATCTGTGAACAAGAGTAGATGAAAGGACCCATAATGATGAAAAATCTAGAAGTTGTGTCTCTCGAAGTCGATGCCAAACTGAAACTAAAACTACCCATAGGATGAGTACCATCAAGATTCTGGAATATTAACCATAAAAACATGGCCTTCAAATAAGAAAGATCTGAACCAATGCGGATCAAGAACCATAAAATCCCAATTGAAGTGTGAACCGAAGCAAACCAATGATGTGTCTAGCAAAGCAAGAAAGAAGCTAAAGGAAACAATAGGAAACCAGACAAACTCATGTGAGTTGTCACCAATACTAAGAATGGATGCAAGAACCCCCCTTAATGGAACTTTATATCAGTTCGTTATTACAATACCCAATGATTGCAGAAGGAGAGAATGCAAAGCTACAGAAACATAAGCAAAAATGCAAACCTAGTGCATGAAACAAAAATGAATGCATGCATAAAATAAGGTAAAAATATTTTTTAAATGACCTCAGATCTACATAGAGGCTGAAACCAGCTTTCTGATGCCACAAAAATTGTGAAAAATAGATAAGCGAGTCAAAAGATATTCTTCCCGGAGTGAAAATGACATCTGACTTATGAGGCTGAAAAATGCATTAAGAAAGAAAAACTAGAAAATAAAACCTGCACCATTACGTAGAGCTTAGAAACAACTTTCTGGTGATATCTTGTTTGCAAAAAAATGACGCCATATGTGAAAGTTATGCCCGTTTCCGCAAAACTGCTCCAAAAGGGTCTGATTTGGCCATGTGAATCCCTCAGGGGCTAAAAAAATAAGGCCCCTGGTCGCTTGGGCGGACCAAGGAGCTGGCTGTAGAGTATGGGGCTGAAGCTCCTGGTCACCCATGTGACCACCATAGGAGCTAGGTTGGCGCTGCAGGGGGTTGGGTGGAGCCCGTGGTCATCCAAAGGACCACCTGCTGTGTATTAAGCCCGCGGGGGCTGCACTCCTGTCGGTGGTGGTGGGTGGAGCTCGAGGCTCCCGGTCTTTAATATGACCACCACGGAGCTCGCAGGGGCTGTAGGTAGCTGGCAGAGCTTGGGCGGCGACTGACTGGAGCGGCGTGGGAGCGGTGTGGCGGTGGAGATTTGGTGGCCACTCGGTGGCAGAGTGGTGGCTACTGGGCAATGCAAAAACAAATGCCAAAAATTTGATTTTTAATTATTTTTTTGAATTTTTTTCATACTGCGTGCCTTGAAGATTGTGCCTGGGGACCATACGGCCCTTGGGAAAAAAATTTTGCCTCTCCAAACGACTGTGTCCAAATCAGACAAATTTTATATGGAAATAGGGGTTTTTGGGTGCTGCGAATCCAACGGCGAGGTCTGTTTGGGCCCAAAGTGCTCTGAAAATCATGCAACCCCCAGATCTATCAAAAAAATCACTGAGCTTACAACCCTCACATATCTGGCAAACGGTGAAGAAAATGAATGAAATAAAAGTCATTTCTGACTTTTTCCAGCGCTCTAAATCCAATGGAAAACTTTGATTTGATCCAAGACACTACATAAAGATGCTCAAGGAATGAAACCCTCGAGGGACCTCGAACGAGCTCTACAATGTGTTCCTCCAAAAACTTTGAGAAGGGGCTACAAATCGAGGCTCTGATACCATGTTAGAAACCAAGATCTGATTGCAAACCAAAAAAATCACCTTCCACAGAAGAGAAAAATGAAAAAGCAGAGATTTGCAAAAGATGTGCAAATTGATATATTCGAAGCACAAAATATTACAAGAGATAATTTGCTTTATAAAAGCAAAGATGCATAAACCTAATCTTATCTTGAGCAACAAGATAGCTCAAATAAGATAAAGATGAAAACCTATAACTTAGGAATTAAATATGCCTAAGTAAACTTATGCAAAGTGTAATTAAATATTAATTACACCAGCAAACTTTTCATTTCTATACTCACTCCAATTCAACATCTTTGTGTAAAAGTTATGTATTGGTTAAAAAATTTAGATGTTGAGTTACCATATAAGTTATATATTAGTATTTAAGAAATTTGTCACTACATTATAAAAATAATTGTACAAGAAGAAAATAATACTATTCACTCAAAATATGGTTTCCAATTTTTTTTTAAATCATCTAAGAAATTATACCTCTTGGTAATGAATTTTCTAAGGTTTCTATAGAATTTCAATAGGCCATATCTTAAAGTATATGGTGTAGAATTCTCTCTCCTCAATACTTACTATTAACTGTGTGATTGTGCTTAGTACCTGATGAGGGCCATATTGCCCAAAACCCACAAAAATCACAATAACAAATACCAACACAGAAAATGCGAGATAGAAAAATGACTCACTTTCAATTATTTTCAGAAAATGAAATTACAGATTCAAAGCTTACATGTTACAACCTCATGGGCTTGATTCATTACAAAAAAATTTAACTCTGAAAAGAAAATCTACTATTCAGAGCCACAATCTGCACTATCAGGGCCACCTTCTACAACCCCTACTTAACCCTTTTTATTTTTCCCAATAACCACCCTAGAATGTTTTAGAAAGATCAAATTTCCCCTTTTGTTTTGGTGTCAAAAGTCTCACCATTTGATTTCTGCCCTAGGAAGAAAATTTAATGAAATTCACTTTTTAGAGGGTTAACTTCACAAGGCCATAACTTTTAATTCGGGTGTCCGATTTTCTATTATGCATATTGTTGGAAAGCTCTCGACGAGCTCTACAATGCATGAATCCACCATAGGTTGGTTCAATCACTTTTTGAATTGTTTCGAGGCCTCCAAAGTTTTATATCTGAATTTGAAGTTGCATTGGAGAAATTTCCCAAGAAATAAACTTTAATTTCTCCCAAACTGTGCAAGGTATTGAGGTGATTCTTTCGCAACTGGAAATGTTTTTTAGCTCTACTCCTTGGGGTAAATTTTCACATCCATACGAGCTCATTTAGGTCGACTTACTAAAAATAGTAAGTTCTCATTTTTCACTATTTTTGACACTTGACAGTCTTATACCCCTTAAGTGTCATCATGAGACTCAAAACATCTAAAGAAAATAAAGAAAACATTTTTTTTGGGTCATGCAAGATTGTGTTGGAAATATATGTCTCAATCCCATAGGCTGCAACCTCTATTGGAGCCAAGTCAGTGTGATATTGTTAATGTCTGGCCGACTAGTAGCTTTGACACATTGTGATTTGTACAGGTCGCTATGACCTTGCTTCTATCTCATCGAAAGAGCCTATCACTGTGACAAGGAGCATTCAGGGTAACCTCTCACCACTCATAGAGATCTCTAGTCAACAAGCCATTCTATCACTTATCGAGATAACCTATGGCAACTCGGTGAGAAGTCTTATTGAAAGTAATATGTCTCGCCGACAGCGTTTGGCTTAAAGGCTTGGGGGTAACTCAAAAGGTCCCGGGAAGACATCTCAGCGAATGATGAATGTCTCACCAATGGGAACACATATGGAGTCTTCGCGAAGTCTTCATGGTAACATAAAGATCTCGATGTGAACTCTTAGCGAATAGACAGAGGTCTTGCCGACTACTATTTGGTGCTCGGTATGATTAGAGGATCTCAGAGTAAAGTCTTAGCGAAGGACGATAGTCTTGGCGACTACTGATGGCTTCGATATAACATAAGATATCTCGATGTAGCCTCTTGGCGAGCGGTAAGTCTTGCCGATAGGAATGTTGAGATCGTTGTGACTTTGAATATCGGTATGTGGTCTCACCAAAGAGCGATAGTCTTGCCGAATGGAAAAATCACAGCTGTGTGACTTTGAGGCTTCGGTATGACGTCTCAGCGAAAGCGATATGTCTTGGAAACATGGCAAAAGTTGAGTGATAGCTCTCTAGACTTGATGTAACATCTTGACGATAGGATGGAGTCTTGGTGATATCGAGTGTTTATTGTGTTTGCATCGAGGAGACATGTTTAGTGTCTCACCGATATGACAACACAACTTGAAGCCGTTTGACAGAGTGAGACTTTCCTATGTAGTGTCTCGTGGACAAATCAGAGGAGTTGAATGGGAATCGTTGGAAGATAGTTGGTTATGATAGTTCTATGAGGAAGCTCGACAGATAGGGGCAGCATGAATATAGTTTGTAGTTGCAGATGCTCGATGATTCGATGGTTAGTTTGATCAATAGTTGTTGTATTAGTTCAAATTGTATCAGTGGATGTATTCTATTCTGTGTAGACTGTAGCTTGGAGGTTCTTGTACAAGATTGTTCATGGTGAATGTTGTTATAAATAGACATCAGAAAGATCAGTCTGAAACGTGTATGTAACCTTTATTACTATAATACAAAGTGACTTCTCTTGGTGTGATGGGTTTTTCTCCGTAAGGGTTTTCCCACGTATATCTGGTGTTCATCTGTGTTTGTCTAATTCTCTGTTTCTGATATTTATTTCAAAGTGCATCTTAATTGAACTGTAATTAAAAAATTAAATGTATATCTACATTCTTCCCTGAGGTTTTGGCGTTTAGGAGAGTTGTTTCCGCATCTAATTTTCTTTACAAGTGGTATAAGAGCCTGGCTAGTTGTGTTATCCTTGTGGGTACGTTGGGTTTTTTGAGTCAATTGTTGTTTAGTGGGAGTCTTGTAGAAGTTTGTCAATTTCTAATTACAGATTGAGATGGCTAGCACATCAGGAAAGTTTGAAATAGAGAAGTTCAATGGCAGTAATTTTGAGTTGTGGAAACTCAAAATGGAGGATCTTTTAGTGGATCATGATCTGTGGCTTGCAGTGTCTGAAACTAAACCTACAGGCATGAAGCAAGAAGATTGGGACCTTGTAGATAGAAATTCTAAGGGGTTGATAAGGTTCTGTTTGGAAGACTCAGTTCTTCTCAAAGTGCATGAAGAGAAGACTGCATATTCCTTGTGGAAGAGACTTGCATCTATTTATCAGGAGAAATCTTTGGTGAATAAACTGTTCCTAAGGAAGAAGCTGTACTCGTTGAGAATGTAGGAAGGAGGGTATGTAGCTGATCATTTGAATGCATTTAACATGCTGATTACACAATTAACTTTTGTTGGTGTAAAGACTGATGAAGAGGATCATTGTATGCTGGTATTGTGTTCTTTGCTAGATTCATGGGATCACCTGGTGATGGCTATTTGGAGTACAACATCCAATTTCAAGATGGAGGATGTTGTTGCTTCTTTGTTATTAGAAGAAATGAGAAGGAAATCTTCTGAGATGGTGAAGGAGGCCCTTGTTATTAGAGGAAGGTCAAAAGAGAAAGGAAAGAAGAAGGACAAGAAGTCCAAATCGAAATCAGAGGGGAGATCAAAGTCTCCTGAAAAGAAGTCCAAGGTGAAGTGCTGGAACTGTGGGCAACCTGGTCATGTCCGAAAGGATTGTAAAGAGGAGTTAAGAAGAAGAAGAATTATTCTTCTGAAAATGATTCTTCTCACAGTGATGGAGATGCCTTCATTGTAGCCTTGGCTACACAAGCATCAGATGATGTCTGGCTGATTGATTATGGAGCATCTTTCCACATGACATCTCATAGAGACTGGTTCACGAAGTATGAAGAATACGATGGTGGAAAGGTGTACTTGGAAAGTGATTCAAATTTAGAGATTGTTGGCCATGGAAGAGTCAGAATCCAATTCCCCGATGGCAGAGTGAAGGGAATCAATAATGTAATGCATATACCAGATTTGGCTCAAAACTTACTTTCTATACATATGTTGAATGATATTGGAGTGCAAGTCACATTCTTTGGAAATGGCTACAAGATGACTAGAGGCTCTATGGTGTTGGCTAGAGGTGCTCGAATTGGTACCTTGTACAAGTTGGATGTACATTCTGTTCAATGTAACAATGTCTCTATAAAGTCACAGAAGGCTACTCATGGAGGTAAAGAGAAGTGTTTATAATTGTGTAAACTCTATGGAAGTTAAACTTCGAGTAGAAAAGACTATGCTCTGGCATCATAGGCTAGGCCACATAGGAGAAAAAGTTTTAAAAACCTTGAAAAAAAAAAACCTGGTTGAGGGGCTTGAAGATTGTAACCTTGAATTTGAATTCTGTGAGCATTGTATATATGGAAAACAACACCGTGTTTCTTTTTATTCCAGTCCTCATAAATCTTCTAGTTTGCTAGATTATATTCATTCAGATGTGTTTGGTCTAGTGAATGTTCCTTCTTTGTCTAAATCAAGATACTATGTGTCGTTCATTGATGATTATTCGAGAAGAACATTTGTTTATTTTTGAAAAGTAAATCAGAAGTATTCAGTCGGTTTAAGGAATTTAAGAACCTTGTAGAAAATCAGACTAGAAGAAAAATCAAAAGTTTAAGGACTGATATTGGCGGTGAATTTTGTTCTGATGAATTCGAGAAGTATTGCAAAGACCATGGGATTAAAAGACATAAGACTGCACCTTATACTCCATAGCAGAATGGAGTTGCAGAAAGGTTCAATAGAACAGTGATGGAGAGAGCACGAAGTATGCTCAGTAGTGTTGGCTTGGAGGAGAAGTTTTGGGCTGAGGCTGTATCTACTGCATGTTACCTAATTAATCGTTCTCCAAATTTTTCTCTTGTTGAGAAAACACCTTTGGAAGCGTGGTATGGTAAGAAGCCCTCTTTAAGAAATATTCGTGTTTTTGGCTGTGAGGCATATGCTCATGTGCCATATGAGAAAAGATCTAAGTTGGAGAACAAGGCTGTCAAATGTATTTTTATTGGCTATAGCGCTGGCATAAAAGGATAAAAGCTTTGGAATCCTGATACAAAAAAGGTTGTATACAGCAGAAGTGTAATCTTTTGTGAGCTGAAACCTTCTAATTTGGATCTGCACTCAGGGACAAAGTCAGAAAACAATAAGGATGTAGCTTTAATTCCTTCTACACCAGAGAAAGAGGAATTGAAAATTCAAAATGTACCTGAAACTGAGGAGAGCTCAAGTAGTTCTGAGAGTTCTAAAGAAGAAGAAGAACCTTAGCCTCAGCCTCAGCAAGTGAGGAGATCAACTCGTGAAAGAAAGCAACCTGATAGTTATGGGTTTTCTTTGATTGATTCTATGTGTGCCTATGCTTTGATTTCTAGCACTGATGAGCCTAGGACTGTAAAAGAGGCATTTAAAATGTCTGATTCAGACTCTTGGTTGGAAGCCATGAATGAAGAGATGGCATCATTAGAAAAGAATGAAACCTGGAGTTTGGTGCCATTGCCTAAAGGCATAAAAGTTGTTGGTTGCAAATGGGTATTCAAAAAGAAGATTGGTCTGGATGGTAGTGTGGAGAAATATAAGGTGAGGTTGGTTGCAAAGGGTCATTCCCAGGTAGAGGGAATTGATTATGGGGAGTTATTTTCTCCTATAGCTAAGCTGACATCTATCAGATTTATTTTGTCACTTGCAGCAGCATATGACTTAGAGGTTGAACAGATGGATGTGAAGACAACATTTATTCATGGTGATCTTGAAGAAGAAATCTATATGTCCCAGTCTGAGCACTTTGTTGAAAAAGGTAAAGAGAAACTGGTTTGCAAATTAAAAAAGTCTCTGTATGGGTTAAAGCAGTCACCTAGAATCTGGTACCAGAAGTTTGATACTTTTGTATTGTCTTTGGGATTTGTAAGATCAAAATCTGATCATTGTGTTTATTACAAAGCTGAAAGTGATACGGTTCTTGTTATTGCTCTCTATGTTGATGATATGTTGTTCATAGCCAATAGTAAGCTAATGATTTATGATCTTAAGTCTCAGTTGTCTACTAAGTTCGAAATGAAAGATCTTGGTGCAGCAAGGTATATTCTGGGGATGGAGATAACTAGGGACAAGAGTAGTAGAAAACTTTGGCTAAGTCAGAGTAAGTATATTAGGACTATTCTAGAGATATTTTGCATGAATGATTGTAAGGAGTTAGTTGTTCCAGTCTTGTAGGGAATGAAGCTATCTATTGAAGACTGTCCAAAATCTCCTACTGAGATGGAGGACATGACCAGTGTACCCTATGATAGTGCGGTTGGCAGTCTCATGTATGCAATGGTCTATACAAGGCCAGACATTTCCCAAGCAGTGGGAGTTCTTAGTCAGTTTATGGCTAATCCAGGAAGAACACATTGGGATGATGTGAAGAGAGTGTTTAGATATTTGAAGGGGACTTCAAATTTTGCTTTGTGTTACCATGGGAACTTGGTTGAATCACAGAGGACTCTCAACATTCATGGATATGTAGATTCTGATTGGGCAGGGGACATTGACAGCAGGAGGTCCACCAGTGGATATACTTTCATGTTGAATGGTGGTGCAGTGAGTTGGATGAGTAAGCAGCAGGCTGTAGTCGCTTTGTCCACTACAGAGGCTAAATACATGGTGGCTACTCATGCTTGTAAATAAGCAGTTTGGTTAAAACATTTGTGTTCTAACATTGGTTTTGATGCAGGGCAAATAACTATTTTCTGTGACATTCAGAGTGTAATTTGTCTAGCAAAGAATCCTACTTTCCATGCCAGGATGAAACATATAGATGTACAGTACCACTTTGTACGAGATATGGTGGAGGATGGAAAGGTCAGTTTGGAAAAGGTTGATACTCTAGAGAATGTTGCAGATGCATTGACGAAGCCAGTGAGCACAGATAAGTTCAAGTGGTGTGCCAGTTCGATGGGCCTTAGTCCCCATGTTTTTCAGTAATTATGTTGTGCTCTGGAGGTGCCTGTGTGATCTCTAGCTGACAGGCCATTCTATCGCTTATCGGAATAACCTATGGTGGTTCGATGAGAAGTCTTATTGAAAGTAATGTCTCGCCGACAACGTTTGGTTTAAAGGCTTCGGGGTAACTCAAAAGGTCCCGAGAAGAGGTCTCAGTGAACGATGAATGTCTCACCGATGGGAACACATATGGAGTCTTCACGAAGTCTTTGCAGTAACATAAAGATCTCGATGTGAACTCTTAGCGAATAGACAGAGGTCTTGTCAACTACTATTTGGCGCTCGGTATGACTGAAGGATCTTGGAGTAAAGTCTTAGCGAAGGACGATAGTCTTGGTGACTGTTGATGGCTTCAGTATAACATAAGATATCTCGGTGTAGCCTCTTGGCGAGCGGTAAGTCTTGCCGATAGGAATGTTGAGATCATTGTGACTTTGAATATTGGTATGTGGTCTCACCGAAGAGCGATAGTCTTGCTGAATGGAAAACTCACAGATGTGTGACTTTGAGGCTTCGGTATGACGTCTCAGCAAAAGCGATATGTCTTGGCGACATGGAGAAAGTTGAGTGATAGCTCTCTGGACTCGATGTAACATCTTGGCGATAGGATGGAGTCTTGGCGATATCGAGTGTTTACTATGTTGGCATCAGGGAGACATGTTCAGTGTCTCACCGATATGACAACACAGCTTGAAGCCATTTGACCGAGTAAGACTTTCCTATGTGGCATCTCGTGGACAAATTAGAGGAGCCGAATGGGAACTGTTGGAAGATAGTTTGTTATAATGATTCTCTGAGGAAGCTCAACAGACAGGGGCAACATGAATATAGTTTGCAGTTGCAAATGCTCGATGGTTCGATGGTTAGTTCGATCAACAGTTGTTGTATCAGTTCGAATTGTATCAGTGGATGAATTCTATTCTCTGTAGACTGTAACTTGGAGGTTCCTATACAAGATTGTTCATGGTAAATGCTGATGTAAACAGACATCAGAAAGATAAGTCTGAAACTTGTATGTAACCTTTATACTGTAATAAAAAGTGACTTCTCTTGGTGTGATGGGTTTTTCTCTCGTAAGGGTTTTCCACGTATATCTGGTATTCATCTGTGTTTGTCTAATTCTCTATTTTTGATATTTATTTCAAAGTGCATCTTAATTGAACTGTAATTAAAAAATTAAATGTATATCTGCATTCTTCCCTGAGGTTTTGACGTTTAGGAGAGTTGTTTCCGCATCTAATTTTCTTTACAGATTGCCCTACACCGCTGGATGCTCCTACATCAGTACTTAATATTATATGATTTGATCCATTTTATTTTATACAATTCACACTCCATATTATATATTTATATTAACGTATACTCAATTGTGTTTATTTATCTAATTAATCTAAATAATTTTCTTTTTTCTTTTCAAAGATAATAAAAGAATAATTATATGGGTATATGTGTGTATGTATATATATGTGTGTGTATAATACATATATATGTGTATATATATACACACAATATATATATATATATATATATATATATATATATATATATATATATACATGAGAGAGAATACAACAAAATAAATTAGAATAACAAACTTCAAATTTTTAAAACATTAATCTTAAAAAAATAGAAAGAAACAAAATATGAAAGAAGACAAAATAGTAAAAGAAAAAATAAAAATACTAAAATATAAACTTTGCAAAATCTTATATCATATCAACAAATAGATAAAATGACTATCACACCCAATGTCTATACAAAACCAGACTTTAATTACAAGAGTCTTGATTCAAGGCTGAGAGTCTTAATTTTCGAGAGTTTTGTTTTCAATTTATCTGACCTTGTCTTGATTTATTAGAGCTTAGTATTCAACTTATTTGACCTAGGATGATCCACAAGAAATATTTTTAACACAGATAATAATGCATCAAAGTTACGATTCATCTCCTAAGAAACAAATGGACGGACACTTTTTTATCAGTATGTTTCGTGACCAAACATGGAAGAAGAAAATTGTTGTTATGGTATTCCCATTAGCCAATAAAAAATACTTCAAAATTTAAAAAGTTTGTTTGGCAATCACTTTTTAAGGACTGATTCAAGGAATCATCTCTAAAGTTGCGGCGGCCCGGAAGATATGGTTGTCATTATTGACGTTTTCTAAATTTTAATTTCCAATTCTCTACGTAAGGGAAGGGCATGATGGAATAAGTGTTTTACAACCTTATTGTTGTATGTATTGTATTGTTCATTAACCTTTTTATATTTATTGTTTATCCTTAAAAGCCCACGGATTAAGGGTCAACCTCAAATGCTCAGTTATTTTAACATTCATGTGTTGATTATGCAACATTGCACAAGACGTCTCCCTCTCTCTTTTGAATTCACTCCACATGTAAGTTACAATTTCAACTATATTTTGTTAGCACTATTACCTTGAATACACTGGGTCAAGACTTCATGGTATGTCTAGTTCCTTTGGGACATGTTCTAAACCTAGTGGTGGATACCACATATAGCATAAAGCAACACCATGATGATGCAAGTATAGATATTGTTAGATCATAACTTTTTTTTAATTTTGTATATTCAATAAAACAATAAAATAATTTTATAAAATATATGTTTTCCAAACAATTAATAGATATTGCAATGTTGGAACTACACAAATGTATTCTATATCTTAAAAATAAAAGTGAGATTAGTTATTTTTAAAATAGTTTGAAGGGAAATTTATTGATGAGACTTTAAATTTTTATTATCATGTAGTTTAATTGTAAGATATTTTTGATCAACAATATGAAATTTTTTAGTCTAGTTGAAGTTAGGTGAATACATAAATGAGGGACCTCATCCCCAACATGAACACACTGGATTAACATGATTAGTTCAAATCCATGAGCATAGTAGCCTGGTAGGACACAAATTCCATGAGCACACTGACCTTGTGAGGGTTTAAAGTATGAGGTCACTAGCATGAATGCCAACAATTTCTAATGAAGGGTACTCCCCTTATTGTCACAACCTCACAGTAACAAACATAGAAAGAACAACCACTATGTAGGAAGAAAGTCAGATGTTTTATTATTCTGGAATGAAACAAAAATTACAACATTCGACCTTATTATATGGGTGTAGTGTAGGAAAATGACTACCTTTGCATTTTCATACTTGTTTGGGCCCACCTTGCTTTATTTATCCCTATTTATATCTTAATTGGTCCTATTTTGCATCCACAAGCCTAATAAATTATATCTTTTTATGGCTTTATTCCTGACAAACATCAAAGGATAAATGATAATTTAATGATTCTCGCTATGTGTCCCTGATTTTTGGGTCGGGACTAAGATGCCACTAGGGCGTCTTTGTCCCCCAAAGGTCTTGGGACCCTATTTTCAAAGGCACCTTAAATGGGCCCCTTTTTGGTGTCTGTGCTCAAAGCTTCATGTCTTGGGACTAAGACCCCACCTAGGGCATATTAGTCCCCCTTAGATTATTTTGGGGATTTAATTTCAAATCTTGCTGAGATTTAGCCTCCTTTAATTAATGAATTCATATGTTGGCTTGTTGTGGTGTAATTTCGGGATATTAAGCATAGATAAGTACAAATACAAGGTTCTTTCACTCATATTTTGATACCTAGCAATATAACAGGCAATCTAAGCATTCAAGAGCAGTTTATCAAGCATTTGGAGCCATCATCAAGATTCAAGCATCATATCAAAGATCTTGCATCATGTGTACATTCTTGAGCTAACATTTGTGATGTAGGGTTTTGATTCAAGCAAGCAATTCAAGTCAAGATCTATCAACCATTCATTTGATTCAAGATGTACATTCAAGCTAACCACTTCACACAAGTCTGCAGATTCCATAACAAGGGTTTGGTGAGTTGCAACATAACACTTTGTTCATTCATCATTTCCCTCCATTTCATTTCAAGGTTTAATTAACAACAAGGGGTTTGACCAAGGAAAACCCCCATTTACTAACAATCAAAATTTTTTTACTCTCTTGCATGTTCGTGATTGCAAATTTATGTTGAAGACTTGAAGATCATTTGGTGGGAAAAGTTGTAAAGTTGCATTGCAAAGTTTTTATCTTCATCAAAACTCACCTATAGGCTAGATCTAGAAGTTTAAGAACCTGAGATTCGAGAAGAAGGAAGTGCAAACATTGAGCCTCAAGATCACATTTAGAGATTTTAGAAATTCAAGATGGGATTAAGTCAACAACAAGGGAATCTTAGTCCTCCCAAGGGTATTTTGCATAAATTCTTTTGGATCCCATTCTATCATCCAGAAATTTTGCATCTGCCTCAAAAAGCAACAGCGAGACTAAGACAATAGTAAGGGCGTCTTAGTCCTCCCTGACATATTTTTGATAGCATTTTTGTATTTCCAGAATCTTCACCACATTCTCAGACTTCCTAGGTACACACATCATAACTTTTTGTTGCTTAATTTCATAATTTGCACTTTTCATTTGACTTGCATTACTAGGTTTTGTGAGTTGAATGTGAAGTTGTATTTTCCAAACATTTTCTTGGTGGTGAACCCCTCAAAGTTTAAAGAACCCCCTCGTAGGTCTTCCTTGTTGTGAATTGACTCACCTTTGGGTTGATAGTCAATCCAATTTGGGTTCCTATGAAATTCTTGAATGACTTAAGGAGAATAGTGGCATTTCCACCCCTATTTTCTTTACCATTCATTTTGGAGAACCCAACATTTTTGAGGATTCATTTTCTGATTTGGAGTTCATTAAGGTCCTAGATCTAGGTTGCATTCATTCTTGTATTGCATCTTGCATTAGTGAAAGTGAATCTAGGGTTTCTCATATTTTAATTAGTGAAAGTGCATATAGGCTGCATTTTTTCTTTCTTGTATCATTTTATCTCACTGATAAACTGAAATAGTGCATTGTTAATCATCCTAATTACATTCACAAACATTGTTATTGCACTCAAAATTGAAAAAAATTGCATTCAACTTTGCATCCAATTGCCTATAATTAGTTACTTTTTCTTGCATTTATTTGCATACTTTTCTATTTCTAAACATCAAGTCCCTGGGTAGGCAACCTGGGAACACTTTTAACAACTTAGATTTTGCTATTTTTCTAAAAAACTCCCTTATTAGGACTAAAACGCCCTTACTAGCACCTTAGTCCCTCTACGGGTTTTTGGCTCAGAACCCTATTTATGTTGCTTGCTTTCTATTTCACATTTAGGAATTTCAAAATATCACCAATAGGATCAAGACACCCTTACTGGAATCTTAGTCCTTGTGGACTTTGAGGTTGCATTTTTCAAGGTTAAACAATGATTTTTTGTCCTTCTGTTTGTTGTAGTTACTCTGTTGTTTCAGTCTATCAATTTTCTATTTCATGCATTTTCATAATTCATGTTTACATTGATTGATAAAGATAGATTATTGCTCTTTCACTTTGTTAGTTGTAGACTTCATTTTAGATTCGTTATAAAAATGAGAAAAAGAAAACATCAAAAGAAACAAACCAAAAAATGGTTAACTTTAGAGAAAGCATATCATTCAAACCCTTTAGTAGAGATGAATTTGACATGTTAGATGAATCCCTTGATGACTTCATCTCACCTAGGTCATCCACTAAAGCTTTGACACAAGAGGATGCAAGCATCAACAATCATGATAGTCATAATTATTCTTCTCCCAATATCTCTCTCATAGGTGACGAAGGTATCTTGGTGAAAGAAAATACAATCATTGAAGATCATGAAATTCTTGTTTCTCTTCCCCCCCCCTTGGAAAGATATTATGCTACACGAAGCTGAAATCATGGCCAATACTTTACCTAGTCTCCATTCATCTCCCAACACCTCCCCTACTTGTGAAAATGATTTAGTGAATAAGGATACAATCTTGAATGATCATGAAAAACACATTTATGTGGAGGATATGTTGATATTAAGGGATCCAATAATTGAGAAATATGACAATCCTACCTCTCCTACCTAGGAAGACATTATAGGACATGGGGATATAATTATAGATAATCATGACAATCAAACCTATCCTTCTCCTAATATCTCTTCTAGACATGAAGAAGATAGTTTAGTGTTAGAATATATCCTTATTGAGACTCATGAGAATCTTATCCCTCCCTTTCCTGACACCCCTACCATTTGGGAAGACCTATTTGAACAAAAAATTCCAATCATTGGTAAACATGAAACTCATAGTTATCCTTCTCTTGATGCCTCTCCTATTTGCAATGAAGCTACTTTACAAAATATAACCATGAAATGTGATGAACCTATTGTTTGTCACTTTCTTAAAAAATCTCCTACTAGGGTAGATATTATGGCACAAGAGAATGAGACCTTAGAGAAAAAGGATGAACTTATGGACAACAATCAAATTTCCCCTTCTCCTAATATCTCTCCTATTTATGATGAAGATACTTTTGTGTTAAAAGATCCAATTGATGAGAGTTCTGAGAGTCCTATCTTCCTTTCTTCCCCTAGGAAAAATATTATTGAACAAGATAACATCATCATTAATAAGCAAGAAAACACAACCATTGATGAGTCTCCTACTAGTGATGAAGTTATTTTAGAGGAACCAAACATAGAATTTCATGAACATCTAGTTTGTTGCTCTCCTAAAATTCTCCTACTAGGGAGGATATCATGGTGGAATAAAATGTGAACATTGACACATGTCTCTCAAACAATAGTAATATGGTTTCCTTAGATGAAGATGATGACGTGAACTTAGATTCCACTTCACTAGGATATCATGAAAGTAAGGATAAGCCCTTTGACATTATGCAAATTATATATCCCTTGATACCAATGACCCATGACAAACCCATACAAAATAAAGAAAGAGAAAATAAAATGGAACAAGCCACAAAGTTAGTAGAAGAGGCTTTGAAAACCTTTTATTTCATTTCTATATCCATGGGGAATACATGATCATAACAAAAGAATCTAAAAAGGGAAGAGAAAAAGAGGTAATGTCAAAAACATTCACTTCAACCACTTTAGAAGAAACAACAACACACATGTCAAAATCTAAATATGAACAACCACCTAATCCAAAAAGAGTAAAAAAGCTCTATGGAAGAGGAACTATGTGACTCTGAAACAACTTGGGTATAGTGAAAAAGGATTTGGTGCTAGAGAACAAGGTATTTGTGTCCTTATAGAGCCTCAAAAACAAGAAAATACTAGTGGTCTTTGTTATTTTCCTTTGATAGAAATAAACAATCCTTCACATAACATCAACACTCACAAAATATTCCTCTAGAAGCCGACTTTAACAATAGTGCATCCTAAATTGATAGACACTAGTGGACTTGATTGTTATTTGAAAGAAACATAGAAGTCCTCGCTTAACATTAATCTCATCATGTAAAACACTAATGATTCGAATTCATTAGATTTTAAACCTTCCTTTAAAGAAGAGTACAAAATCTTACAATCTAAAGAGTCGTGTGTAGGTTTGACATCTAATACTAAGCAAGAGATATCTTTTTTGCAAAATAAAGCAACATCTTTAACTTTTTATCAAGAGAGTATCTTGTCGAGACTCCTCCAAGATCGTTGGATATCTCTCCCTCCAAGAACATGAAATAAATTTTACTACAAGAGTTCATTTTGTGCATATCATAGAGTTCATGGTCATTCTACTAATGAATGTAAGGCTTTGAGTATTAAAATCCAACATCTTAAGAAGTTTGGTGCTCTTCCTTATGTGGGGGCACCTAATTCCTCTAATTGATACTGATTTTCACTCTAGCATGTTTCTCATAAATCATTTTGGCTCATCCTTTTCCTACACTAAGTGGGGGCAATGGGTTAGATAGCCTTGTCCTCATATGTCACTTGTCATTGACTCTTTTGACTAGTTGACCACCTTTCATGTACATGTAAGAGCAAGCTTGGGATGTGGACAATATGCGTTAAGTTGGCTCACATGTGACATACGACCTTTTGGGGACAACCCCTTTTCATGACATAGCTTATTGGAAACATATGACTTGGCATAGAGCTTTCCAAATAAGCTCTCATGTTTTCTTTATTGTGAACATTTATCATATGCTACTATAAAGTAATTTCTCACAACATGGTGTTTAGAAATTTCTTTAAAGTGGGGGCATGCATTAGCATTATTTTGGCATTTTTCCATGTTCCTTGATGTGATTTTCTTACCTCATGTATTTTCTCTTTGTGGTGATAGTGGGAGTAATGTCCTTCAAGAGCTTGGTCTATCTTAGCATATTACATTCCTCTTAGTGGTGATGCGACACATTGCATTCCCTAAGTTGTGAATCTTTTATCCTTTGATTGGTCCTCTCTTGGAGACATTAGGAACAATGTCCCCTAAGATTAAGACCACACACGAATTAAGAAATATCCCTTTGAAAATCCCTCTCTTGTTGTGTTGCATTTTTGTACCTTATCAAAGTCATGGAGGTATGGCTTTGATATGGTCCCTTGGGGCTGACCTAGTGAACACCTAGCTTCACTAGCCCTTGTGAGCATTCATGTTCTCTTATGCCTTATTAAAATCATGGAGGTATGGCTTTGATATGGTTCCCTGGGGCTCACCTAGTGAGCAACTAGCTTCACTAGCCCTTGTGAGCGTGCAATTTTCTCTTTGTCCTTATCATAGTCATGGGGGTATGAATTTGATATGGATCTATTGGGGCTCACCTAGTGGAAAACTAGCTTCACTAGCCCTTGTGAGCATGAGTTTTGTTTGAATAGTGGACAATGTGTTCCACTTGTAAATTTTTTTGGGACAAATAGCCTAGAACTGGTCCACAGTGCATTGGACAGCCAATCTTAGCTTAATCCATTGCATTTTCCTTTTTCCTTCTTTTTCTTTTCCTTCTTTGATGGTGTATGTTTGTGATCTGGTTATGGCTTCATTTATCATCTACAAGTGTGTTCCTTTGTGCCTATGTTGGTCTACCATAGGATCTTGATTGTGTGGTTGGCTACTTTAGTGTGAGTTTGAAGCAAGTTCATCCTCTCACTAAAGTGGGGCTAAATGTAGTGTAGGAAAATGCATACCTTTGCATTTTCACACTTTTTTGGGCCCACCTTGCTTTATTTATCCCTATTTATGTCTTAATTGGTGCTATTTTGCATCCACAAGCCTAATAAATTATATCTTTTTATGGCTAATCTCGACAAACATCAAAGGATATATGATAATTTATTGATTTTGGCTGTGTCCCTAATTTTTGGGTCAGGACTAAGATGCCACCTAGGGCATCTTTGTCCCCCAATGGTCTTGGGGCCCTGATTTCGAAGGCACCATAAATGGGCCCCTTTTTTGAGTATGTGCCTTGAGCTTCATTCCTCGGGACTAGGATTCCACCTAGGTCTTCTTTGTCCCCCTTAGGTTATTTTTAGGATTTAATTTCAAATCTTGGCAAGATTTAGCCTCCTTTAATTAATGAATTCATACGCCAGCTTATTGTAGTGTAATTTTGAGATATTAAGCATAGATAAGTATAAATACAAGGTTCTTTCACTCATATTTTGATACCTAGCAATTTGAAAAGCAATCTAAGCATCCAATCATACAAGTATTTGAGCATTCAAGAGTAGTTCATCAAGAATCTGGAGCCATCATCAAGATTCAAGCATCATATCAAAGATATTGCATCATGTGTGTTTTTGAGCTAACATTTGTGATGTAGGGTTTTGATTCAAGGAAGCAATTCAAGTCAAGATCTATCAAGAATTCCTTTGATTCAAGATCTACATCCAAGCTACCCACTTCACACAAGTTTACAGATTACATAACAAGGGTTTGGTGAGTTGCAACATAGCACTTTGTTCATTCATCATTTCCCTCCATTTCATTTCATTTCAAGGTTTATTTAGAAACAAGGGGTTTGACCAAGGAAAACCCCCATTTACTAACAAGCAACAAGATTTTTCTCTCTTGCGCATTTGTGATTACAGATTTAGGTTGAAGACTTGAAGATCATTTGGAGTGCAAAGTTGTCATCTTCACGGAAACACACCTAGAGGCTAGATCTAGAAGTTTTAGAACATGAGATCTGAGAAGAAGGAAGTGCAAACATTGAGCCTCTAGATCACATTTAGAGATTTCAAAAATTGAATACAGGACTAAGTTAAGAGCAAGAGCATCTTAGTCCTCCCAAGGGTAGTTTTTTAAATTTTTTTGGATCCTGTTCTGTCATCCAAAGATTCCGCATCTGCCCCAAAAAATAGCAGTGGGACTAAGACAACAAAAAGGGCATCTTAGTCCTCCATGGAATATTTTGACATGATTTTTGCATTTTTAGAATCCTTATCACATTTCTAGACTTCCCAAGTACACACATCATGACTTTTTGTTGCTTAATTTCATCATTTGCACTCATCATTTGACTTGCATTACTAGGTTTTGTGAGTTGAATGTTAAGTTTTCTTTTCCAAGCCTTTGCTTGGTAGTGAACCCCTCAAATTTTAAAGAACCCCCTCCTATGTCTTCCTTGTTGTGAATTGACTAACCTTTGGGTTGATATTCAATCCAATTTGGGTTCCTATAAGGACATTTGTCAATGACCTAAGGAGTGAACCAAATATTTTTTTGGATGGGGCTTCTCTTACACTTCTAGGGTTTTGAACCTAAAAGGAGAGAGGTACCAAAAATCTTAATGGATCACTCAAGAATAAACCCTTGATATTCAAATGCAAATGAGATTGAAATCTATCAAATGTGATTGTCCTAAAGACTGAAAATTGATAAAAGAGATTCACTACCAAATTTAAACCTATAAAATGCAAGATGTTTGAAAACACACTATGATATGCAAAAAGACCTAGAAATGCAAGTAAACTATAACATAAAACTATGATATTAAAAGTGTGCACCTGGAAACTAGAGAGATATGGAATGAAGCTCTAGAATCTTGAAAAATTCACTGTTGATGCCAACTAGGACTCATACACCAAGCTGGGTGACTTAGTCCTACTTAAGGAAGATTGTGTTAGAATAGGTTTCAGAAAAAAGGGTACTGAGATCTACAAAATTCTTGTTTAAGCCTGGGTAGTGGGACTCATTCGCTACTAATGGTGAATTAGTCCACCTCTAGATTTCTAAAAATTCAAAATAGGAAATTGTAGCATTTAGTCTTCTTTTCTACTCCTAGTTCAGATCCAGGTCTGAAGCTGTCAAATTCAACCTGTAGGTGTTCTCCAAGCTTCTCTCAGGGATTTGACAACTTTGAATAGCTTTGATAATTTGTTGACAATCTTTCCAATCTTGCTCTTTAACAAATCTGCAACCTAGACTTGTAAATCACATGCAAAGAGAGGGAAAATTTGTTGTGGGCTTAGTGAATAGGGGTTTGCCTTGTTCAAACCCTGGGTTGGTAATTAAACCCTTGAAAATGAAATGAAATATGGAAAGAGAATGATGAATGAATGAAAGCAATACTACAACTCACCAAAACCTTGAAGTAAAATTATGCAGACATGCAAGTGATAGCTCCAATGGATGTAGATTTTAAAATGCTTCAAATGCTTAGAATGCTTGAGTGATTGATTGATTAATTGGTTGGGGGGGTGAAAATGAGTAGAAAAACCTTGTATTTATACTTGATTATACAATAATTCCTAAAAATACAATATCACACGCTGACCTTAGATCTTAGAAAATAAAAACCCACCAAAAATTTGAATTGATTTTGAATTTTGGGCCAAAGGGGACTCATTCACTCTTAATGGCGAATGAGTCTCACCTAAGGCATTTAAAGTGGGTTTCAGAATTTAGATAATTTAAATGATGTTTATCGAGATTATTTTCAAAAATACACTTAAGTAAGGCCTATAAATGTAAAATGAGGCCAATTAAAGCATAAGAAAGGGCCAATTATTAATGAAAAACCTATAAATGTGTGAAAGTTTGTTACAACACTTTACAATACTTTGAAATAAGGCTTGGCAAATGATAGAAATAGGTTATTTAGGTGAAATATATTAATAAGATCCTAGAAAAGTGTGAAAGTGTGTTACAACACTTCACAACACTTTTGCAAGGTGCCATAAAACTCTTATTAGTTCACAAGGGCCCAAGACCTAATGTCAATGTGTTAACCACATTACAACACTAAATCAAAGAAAAACTAAGCCAACATCCACAAGAAAGACCCAAATGAGGATGAAAATGTCCAAAGATCCATTTTTCTATGCTAGATTTAGGCCCCACCTTAGTGAGAGGATGAACCTACTTCAAAATCACACTAAAGTAGCCAAACACACACATCTAGAGGGATCTAAATGCACCTATGCTAACAAGATGAAATAATCAAAAATAAAGAGGGGTGATCAAGATCCCATAGCAAACCAAAAATACACACAAGGGAACACACATGAAAATGATATAAAGAGTAGCGACAAGGCCAATCATACACTCTGAAAGATGAAAGGGAGAAAAGGAAAGGAAAGAAAGAAAAGAGAGAATCGGATCAAGCTTCGATCATTTGTCCATCCTGATGTGGATTAGATCAGGCTATTTTTCTAGGAAATGCATACTCACTTTGAGGCTACAGAACTCATGGCTGTCCAGTGGGTGAGAAGTCCTAGAAGGTGAGAAACATACACTCACACACACGCAGGTGTCTATGGGGAAAGTCATGC
This sequence comes from Sequoia sempervirens, assembly GCA_007258455.2. Lineage (NCBI taxonomy): Eukaryota > Viridiplantae > Streptophyta > Pinopsida > Cupressales > Cupressaceae > Sequoia > Sequoia sempervirens. Next base: position 58,187,178 of record VDFB02353493.1, read on the forward strand.
CTCATAATGGCTTCCTGGTCAAGCATAGAAAATTTATACCTCTTGATAACTTTAATAATGTGCCAAAAAATAAAATGGTTTTTTGAGCTTCATGAGACAAGCAAAACTTTGTATGCTTGGAGCTCATGAACAAGCACGATGGAACCATAGGTAGGCAAGCTATGTTATGCAAGGTGGCCATATAAAAAATGCAAAATTCAACATGCAAAGAATGTTCAAAGGAGTCATGCTTAGTTCATGGAAGGTCTTTAACTTAGGGAACATTGTGCCTAATGTCTCTAAGAGAGGACCGATCAAAGAATAGAAAATTTGCAACTTAGGGGATGCAGTGCATTGCATCAAACCACTAAGACGAATGTAATATGCTAAGATAGATCACACTCATGAAGGACACTATACCCAATTTCATCCATAAAGCGGAAGAAAACATCGTATGAAGTAAGAAGGTTGCACTCAAAACCAAGAAAAAGGGAAAATGCAAAAGAATAATGCCAATGTATGCCCCCACTTTAGAGGAATTGCTAACACCATACGGTGAGAAATTACTTTAAAGTAGCAAATAAAAAATGAAAACAAGAAGAAATACATGAGAGCCAACTTGAAAATCCCTATGCCAAGTCATATGTTTCTAAGGTTGCATCATGGGAGAGAAAATCAAAAGAGAGGGATTGCCCCCAAAATGAAAACACCAAACACATAAGGGATCTATGGATTTGGGGTTAGTATGTTCTTTGTTGCAATAATTTTTTTAGAGAGATTGGAAATTTCATCATCCCACAAATGCACATAGAACTAGAAGAATGACACAAAGAGAGAAAAAACAAAGAAAAATCTTTTGGGTCAACATGGAAGAGACATAGGGTGTCTCGACGCCTTGTGTCATCCCCAAAAGGAAAACACAAGACAAATGAAAAAGGAAAAGCTTTTGGGTAAACATGAAGGAGACATGAATGTCCCAGTGCCTTGTGTCATCCCCAAAAGGAAAAAAAAAAGACAATCCAAAAAGAAAAAGACAAGCGAAAAAGGTAAAAAAAAAAGAAAAAGACATTTTAGGTCAACATGAAAGAGACATGAATGTCTCAATGCCTTGCATCATCCCCAAAAGGAAGACATTTAAAACAAAAGTGAAAGAGATGTACGACATAGAGAAGAATGAAGGTACAAATAGAGGAATGTTGCAAAGAGAGAGAACATCAAACAAAACATCATGGGGGATCACATTATGCACATGCAATCAAAAAAAAGAAAAAGAAAAAGAAAATGCAAAAGACTAGTAAGGAAAATGCAAGTCAATCGTCAAGCAAGTCATCCACCTCCCAATCATGTTCATTGGATTCTGAAGGCGAACGACTAGCTAAAGGGACAAGAGCAATTGTTGAACTAGGAAAAGTACCAGGTTCATCACTATATATAGGATATGTCTCAATTAAGCTCATAGAGGAGGAAAATAATGTGTTTAATTCATTATGCATAGGATCTTCATAAGTTTTAGTTGTTTCCTCATCATCATCCAAGTTAATCGTGCAATAGGAGGATGAATGATAATATCCAATGAATATTGAAACTCTTGTTGTGATTGTTGTATTGGATCACTTTGTGGTAGGTGGGGAGGAGGATTATCATGAATTTATTTAGTCAAGTTCATATTTTGATTTTCATTGTTAGGTTCATGCAACTTGCGAGCAAGTGCATGACGTCTACGTTTATGCTCTCGAGCACCTCTATTTCTTTTTTATTTTATTTTGAAGTTGTGTGTGTTTAAGAGTGGGTTTATCAACCATAGGTTTCTTTTCTTCCCTAAGGGGAGGAATGAAAGGAACCATAAGAGGTTGGTCATCCACTTTCTCTTTTGCTTTGTAAACTTTTTTTATTCGATGAGGCATGGCATGGTTGCTATCATTGTCTCTTAGCCTTTTGGATGATGTAGGTGAAGTTTCTATTGTTGTTTGATATTTTTTGTTTGGTTCTTGTTCGAGTTGAAGCATGGTTTCATCTATGATGGGAGTTTTAGAGGTAGACAGGGACATGTTTCAAAGAGACAATTCTTCTATTTTCTTTGCTTTGATTTTTCGGTAAGCTATGAAAAAAGAGTCTTGTTGTGGTGTTATAGCTTCCATGGGCTTAGTCCAAAAGGCTTCTAAGGAAAAGTTTCCTTTGGAAGACAAGGGGTTAAAGCCGCTATGGTGGAGAGTGAATATTTCATTGTCAAATGGAAACTTTAAGCATTTTTGTACAACTGAAGGGAGAATTTTCATTGAGCGAATCCATGGATGGCCCAGCTTCAAACGAAATTGGTCCAACTATGGGATGATGGAGAATGTGACATCTAATGTTTTTGGTCCTATTTGTAATGGAAGGATGATCAATCCTATCGTATGGAAAGAAAAACCATTATGCATCTTGATCCATGCTTTCAGTTTATCATAGTCATCTTGATAAAGTTCATGCAATACTAAGAATTCCTTGGTGATCACATTCTCTCCACAGGTGGGATCTATTAGTATCCCATTAGTGGGCTTGTCATAGATACGATCGGCTATGTAGAGAGGACCATCAGGTAGATATTTAAGTATATCCTTAGAGGAGAAAGCAATATCAAGAGAGATCTTAAAGGTCAGCCCTTATGAGGAATAACATTTATCGTACCTACCATTTCTTCCATAGGATTAATGTCATGTAATATAAGATCATTGTGTTCATCATTTGTATCGACATTCATCACATCATTCTTTGTAGTTTCGCTAGATTTGACAAATGAAATATTATGTTTGTGCATTGGATCAGTGAAAATTTGCAAGTTTTGGTTCAGAGGGGCAATAGACTTATTGCCTTGATTACTAACACCTGCAACATATAGACGACCAAAATCAATGAGGTCTTGCACACGATTTTTAAGATGCTTGCAATGTTCCATTTCATGTCCATTTTTTTGATGATAATGGAAATAAGAATTTTATTTAAATCTTGGGGGTAAAGGCTTAGTAGGGTCAGGGGTTTTGATGGGAGGAACGGTAATCATTTGTTGTTGTAAAAGTAGGGACATTGTATTCTGAAGGGTGTCGGGTAGGGGTGTGAATTGTCTTTTCAGATCTCCATAACTAAAGAGAACCATGGTTTTAACAACTACTATTTGATTGTTTACATTTTGAGCTATTTTTTGAGGGGGCTTGAATTGCAAGAACCCTTTGTTTTCTTTTCTAAAATTTTGGGAATTGTTTTGGTGTGCGGGCTCGGATCTCTCAATGTGGCTAGAACTGGACCTTGTATCTCAAGACTACTAACCGAATTTTGATAATCACGAAGGGTAGTACACAAGTGCATGGAGGGGAATTTCATCATGGTGAGCTTGTCCTAAATCTTAATTTGCAGGTTCTCTATGAAAATCTTTTGAAGGTGTTGGTTGGGGACCTTGACATCGATTTGGGAATAAAGCGATTGATAGCAAGAGATAAAATTAGTTATCTTTTTGTCCTTTTTTTTCTTGCATCTCATCAAATCAAAAAAGGTTTTATTTGGAGCCATATGCACTTGGAAATGGTTTAAAAATGCATCAACAAGTTCATTAAATAAACAAATTGAATTATTCAGTAAAGATGAGAACCATTCCAAGGCTGCATCTTTTAAAGTCCTAGGAAAGAGTTTTTCCAACAATTTTTCATCAAGGACAAATCCACTGCATAAAGCAGTATATGCATTGACATGGTTAGAAGGATCTCCCTTCCCTCCATATTTCTCAAATCTAGGCATCTCTACACCTTGTGGCATCAGTGTTCACAATATCTCCAAGGACAATGGGTTGATTTTAACATAGTATGTGGGTGGAACATTCTGATTTTGGTTTATGGTGGATATTTGTTTTTGCATGGATGAAACAGTTTGGAAAATTTGTGTTATGAGAGGATCAGTACAAGTGGTATGATGTGGAAGTGAAAGTGGTGATGGGGTATATGTACTAGGAGAACAAGTGAATGAAATGCTTATAGGTGGTAATGTGGTAGAAGATAGAACATGTGATGCCACATAGGAACTAGGGATGGTAGTAGGAATACCCAAGGAAGGAGTCACATTACTAACTTGTTGCATTGTTTTTTGTGATTTGAGGAGTGGTATAGGTAGGTATTGAGACTATTGTCAACAATTGAGGGAGGAGGAATTTGAGTTCCTCCTTGGTTTGTGACATTGTTTGTTGGGATAGGAGCACTAGATGTTGAAGGAAGATGTTTTCCAAAGATTTGAACTATGGTTTTTAGAAGGTCAAAGCCTTCATCACTTTCTAGCATGCAGTGAATGTTTTCTATATTAGGAATTGCAATCTAGCAGAAATGTTTTCAAGGCTGACTTGGTGTTGCAGGTGGACTAAGTCCTCATGAATTTAAATGATTTTATCTTGTGGGATATCATTAGTCCCTGGTTCATCATGCATGCTACCTAAAGGAAAAGATTTGGTAAGGGTATTATCCATTCCTAGTGTACTAGTGTTAATACTAAGAGTGGAAGCTCTGGATAACCCAAGATCTACAATGAGTATGTTATCAAGAGATGCCATGATTCTCAAACTTCTTCTCACTAAGGTATTAGCAATAGGACACCAAACACTCAAGAAAAAGCTACTAAATGTAGGTTGAATGAAAATGAAATGTAAAGTAAGAGCAATTTAATGCTTATAACTAAAATTATGGAAAGTAAAACAAAAAATGCAGAAACAAACAAAGACTCAAAAAATGAAGATTAAATGCTAGAAAATGTAGTGGAATATATGCAATTGGATTGATTCACCTAGGGTGGTGAATGAGTCTAGGTAGCGATTTTTTGGAAAATTTTTAGAATTTTTGAATTGGTTTTTATGATTTTTATATTTTTTGATGCAAATTGGATATGAAAATGCAGAATTTTACTATTTTTTTAATGAAATTAAGAGAAATAATGCAAGCTAAATGAGATTTTCACTAATACAAATTTTAAAACCCTAGAATGCAAATTAAACAATGCAAGATGCAATGCAATGTTAATGTAGGCTATTCCTAGGATGTAAATTCACTCTAAATAAAAAATACAATGCTCTAAATGCAGGTTCACCAAAATGAACCAAAGATATTTTGGTTGGCTTCTCTTGCACTTCTAGGGTTTTGAACCTAAAAGGACAGAGGTACCAAAAAACTTAATGGATCACTCAAGAATAAACCCTTGATATTCCAATACAAATGAGATTGAAATCTATCAAAGGGGATTGTCCTAAAGATTGAAAAAATCATAAAAGAGATTCACTATCAAATGTAAACCTAGAAAATGCAAGATGTTTGAAAACACACTCTGATATACAAAAAGACCTAGAAATGCAAGTAAACTGTAACATAAAACTATAAGATTAAAAGTGTGCACCTAGAAACATGAGAGAGATGGAATGGAGCTCTGGAATTCTAAAAAAATTACTGTTGATACCAACTGGGACTCATATGACAAGCTAGGTGACTTAGTCCTGGTTCATGAAGACTATGTTGGAACAGGTTTCAGACAAAAGGGTACTCAGATATATAAAATTCATGTTTAAGTCTGGGCAGTGGGACTCATTTTCCACTAATGGCAAATCAATCGACCTCTAGATTTCTAGAAATTCAAAACAAGAAATTGTAGCCTTCAGTTTGCTTTTTTGGTCTTGGTTCAGATTCAGGTTTGAAGTTGTCAAATTCAACCTATAGGTGTTCTCCAAGCTTCTCTTAGGGCTTTGAAAACTTTGAATAGATTTGATAATTTGTTGACAGTTTTTCCAATCTTGCTCTTGGACAAATCTACAACCTAGACCTACAAATCACATGCAAAGAGAGGGAAAAATTGTTGTGGGTTTAGTGAATAGGGGTTGGCCTTAGTCAAACCCTGGGTTGGTAATTAAACCCTTCAAAATGAAATGAAATATGGAAAGAGAATGATGAATGAGAAAAAAACAATGCTACAACTCACCAAACCCTTGAAGTAGAATTTTGTAGACATGCAAGTGATAGCTCCAATGGATGTAGAATTGAACTTAGAATGCTTGAGTGATTGATTGATTAATTGGTTGGGGGGGTGAAAATGAGTAGAAAACCTTGTATTTATACTTGATTATACAATAATTTTTGAAAATACATCACAGACCGACCTTAGATCTTAGAAAATAAAAAACCCACCAAAAATTTGAATTGATTTTGAATTTTGGGCCAGAGGGGACTCATTCGCCCTTAATGGTGAATGGGTCCCACCTAATGCATTTAAAGTGGGTTTTAGAATTTAGATATTTTAAATGATGTTTATTAGGATTACTTTCAAAAATACACTTAAGGCCTATAAATGTAAAATGGGTCCAATTAAAGCATAAGAAAGGTGCAATTATTAATGACAAGCCTAGAAAAGTGTGAAAGTTTGTTACAAAATTTTATAACACTTTGAAATAAGGCTTGGTAAATTATAAAAAGAGATTATTTAGGTGAAATATATTCATAAGATCCTAGAAAAGTGTGAAAGTGTGTTACAACACTTCACAACACTTTTGCAAGGTACCATAAAATTCTTATTAGTTCACAAGGGCCCAAGACCTAATGTTAATGTGTTAACCACATTACAACACTAAATCAAGGAAAAACTAAGCCAACATCCACAAGAAAGACCCAAATGAGCATGAAAATGTCCAAAGATCCATTTTTCTATGGTACAAGGGGAATAGTGGAATTTCCACCCCTATTTTTATTATGGTTCAATGGGATATCTTATTACAATCAACTACCAAAATTGTAGATCAGAGCATTCACTCTCACTTCTAGCTTTTGGATCCCTTCTCATAACTTCTCATGTTGTCCCTTATCTCTCTATCTCTTAGTCTTTTATCTATCTCCTCCTGTAGGTCAGCATGGCTTGTTGATTGTTGTAGTACTGCCACAGTCCAATGAACAATGAGATCCCATCAACAATTACCTCATTATCAATGAATTTAATTCCATTTGTTTGCACTAGGAAATGATCATTTAACCATTGGCTTCATGTTTGAAATTTTTTGACCAATTAATGTGTTGATTCACAACAATGATGTGCAATCAATAAATGACATCATGCCACATGTTGCCACGTTACTCGCTCGTTTTGTCACCAATTTTTTTGCACACGCCATGAATGCTCTCTTTTATCGCTAAACCACATGACATCGCTCCACTATAATCCTTCCAAATTATCATTACAGGGTTTGTGGCTTACTGCTATACCATAGACCACTTTACAAATAGTTTGCAATATTGCAGGGTTTGTATTGCCATACTGTAGGATCCATCATCAAATTATCATGAGGTTGTGGTTTCTTTACCTCCATACCATAGCCTCCTTCATGGCTTGTTGCAGGCTTGTAGTTCTATATCACCATACTACCAGCACCCTTCATGGTCTGTCGCAGGGCTACAGGTAACCCGCTATATTACAAGCTCCCTTGTATGACTATTAAGGGGTTACAGTTCAGTATGCCTTTAGTTTGGTGGAATGTTAAAGGAACTTTAAATGTTTTCCCATTGATAGGTGAACCTCCTTCCGATGTGACTTCTTTACGAATGTTTACTACTATTGCCCCCCGCACTGGTATGTCGATGGGATATGAAACAAGGTCTCTTTAATATCTTCAAGTCACACTGATAAGCCAATCCACTAAGCGTAGAACATTGGATGAAGCCATGGTGTAAACCTTAACATTATAGCTCAGAACTTGACTATTCATACTTGGAAAACTTAAGTTGATTAGACCTTATTGAGAGAAAACAATCACAATTGATGCAATATTTCTCATATGCCATGGATGCTCTTGCATCAGACACCTGGATTAATTTGAAAAGTGACCCTGTCACTCCTTAGGAGTTAGAGGAAAACCAAGACAACTAACCTTCAACTCAAACAACCATGTTGAATCTTCAAGAGGCCTTCCTTTCCACTTCACCAGGTACTCACTATATTGCATGTTCCTTGTACTTCTACCCACACAACTATCCAAAACTTTTTCTATTTCTTCTTTTTCTATAGTAGGTGTTGGAATGATCCATTGTGCCTCTATCAATTCATTCTCCTTGTCACCTTCATGATACTCGGTGAAATTAGAAATGTTAGACATAGGTGAAACATGAATCTCACTCAGAAACTCCATCATATACACATTTCCTGAATCATGCTTCTTCAAGATCTTGCATGGTTCAAACTTCTTCATCTTTAGCTTGTTGTATGTGCCAACTGGAAACCTCTCCTTCCACAAATGAACCATGAATTCATCACCTATTTGGAACTCCTTATACCTTTTGTTTTGATATGGCTTAGCCCTATAATGTGTATTCATCTTATTGATATGCTTCTTAAATTCTTCATGCACATTCTTCAGATGTTCAACAAAATCCTCAGCTTCAACACCATGCTTTTATCCCTTATCCATCTGCTTCAATTCAGAAGCAGTTCTTAGACTACTCCCATGCACACTATGGAATGGTGATTTACTAGTGCTCATGTTGACAGAATTGTTATAAGAAAATTCCACCTATGGTAAAATAAAATCCCATCCCATGGGTTTGTGACCTACTAAGCATCTCAACAAGTTACCCAAACTCCTATTCACCACCTTTGTTTTTCCATTAGTTTGTGGATGATGTGTTGAACTAAACTTCAAATCAGTCTTCATTGTTTTCCACAACATCCTCCAGAAATACCCAATGTGTTGAACAAGACAACTAAGAGGAGGGGTGAATGAGTTGTAGAAAGTTTAAACTTTTAAAACATTTACCAAAACTTAGATCAATCACAAATCCTTAACTCTACTAAAATGATTAAACATTAAGTGCAAGTGCAAAAATTGAAAATATCACACAAACATAGTGACACCAGATTTATGTGGAAAACCCAATAAGGGAAAAAACACGATGAGGATTAGCTCACAATATAGACAATATCAACACTGATTACAAAGGCTCATTGCTTGAGAAAGGCTTACTGCCATAATAAGGACTCACTATTCAAATCAAGACTCACTACCCAAAAGGGTTAACCACCCATAGGGCTCACTGCCATAGAGATATAAAGAAGGTAGAAGAGATATGTTACAGATAGAATACAATCTCAATGCAATAGATATTTCCACCATAATTTACTCAACAACTTGTAGACATGTATGAATGATAGAGTACACCTTCAACTCACTATATCCTGGAACTCAACATTTATAATTCACACTGATCTACCACACTGATTCACATCTATCTACTCTATTTATTTGAACTTATCTCTTTGTACATCTTTCACCACTAACTCATCCTTTATTTATACCATCTTCAACTTTGAAACATATCCAAAGGAAATCATCCATCATTAAATTCAAATCAGGTCGGCACCAAAACATCCTAGGGTGGAATTAGAATGAGGGAGACCCAAACACATGCTTGATGAGGACCCAAAATATGTCCTAACATGCTTCATCAACTTTGAAAGTAGTGTTAAACACAAGGTCAACCAAACCAGTGTAAAACACATAGAACAATTAACCACATGCAACCCTTAGCATGATCAAATCCTTCTAGACACCAAAATTATCTTCAACACGATAATAAAAACTTACATCTAGAACCATAGGTCATAAGACTCAACCAAGAAGAATTTCAAACCAAAACAATTCTCTTGAACCTCAACTAGAAACACATAAATCCACAGTTCACAACTTGTGAACATAACTCACACTGTACAATGAATGAAAAACCAAAAATTTAGATATAGCATCTTCCAATAACCATAATCATCATATCTGAACCACACAAACATAGGAGCTATTGGTGCCCAAATCAACAGATCCAATAAATCCTAGAAGTAAGACACATTTCATGCTCAGATCTAGTGTAGGATTTGGCCAACAAATAGGAAATGAGATTGGAACACATTAACCCTACCCTTTAGGCTCTGTAGTACCTAAGGGGGTGACCCTTATACAAATACTTAAATACTCATACACACACTCAAAAGGGTATTGCTTAACAAATAATGCTCTCACAAGAATATGCTAAGAAACATGAGATATCACTCAACATTGGCTAAGATATTGGGAAACTTTCATTAACTAGCATGGAGAACATGGTAAATACCAATAACCTATCAAATAGGGAAATTTTTTTTGAATGGTTTAAAAGTTTATGAACCAGATTTGGGTAATATCATAGATCAGTGCCCAATCCTAAGGTATGAAGTCAAATCTAAGATCATGAATGCAAATTTAAACAACTTATCTCAAACTAGTAGCCCTTTAACATTAATGCCTTACATTAATGTAACCTCTCATATTACTGCATAATCGTACTTAAAAATCTATTTCATTCCCTCAAACCCATAGTAATCTACATACAAAATTTAATTCTTTTCTTGAAGAAACCCATACACAAATCACACAGTTGCAAAAAGATTGCAATGAAAAATCAACATATCCTTGATATATTTAATCCATATGCAATTTTAGAATACAAAATGGAGAAAACTTCTGCAATATTTTCATTAATATGCTCAAACTAATTTGCACTTCTATAGAAATTTGTACATTCATTCACTGTAAATAAAACTCTAGCTCTCAGCTAAGCATTTTCTATTTTCTTTCCTAAACCAGAAGTTCAGAACCCTTACAAATGAGAAGAAGAAGAATCCCTAAAATGAGTCTATGGAAGACACTTGGCATCTTGATCTCCATTTGATTAATAATCATCTCCAACACTCGAAGAATCCTTATCTGTAATTTGATTCATACCTCCAACACTTGCCCCTGCATTTTCTTGCCTTGCAACTAAAATTTTTGTCTTTCTCACGAAAATTCATCATTCATCTCCACCGATTGTAGAAAAAACTCATTCAACCAACTCTTTTATTTTCACCTAGCAAATGAAAGATTTATCTCAGTGTAAAAAACCCTCTACTCTTCTTTGTTTTTCCCTGCAACTGCAAATAATTTTATTCCTCCATGAAAGCTTTTACTCTGCTTTTGTTTTATCAATTGTAAAAGGCACTTTCACCAATATACCTTTTACTTTATCACCCATCACTTAAAATTTTACATTTACTTGGGAAGGCTTTTTAATTCTTTTATAATTTGGATATAAAGCATTTACCTGTGCACTTTAATTATTTTCACAGCAACAGTTTACACTTTACTCGAGCAATAAAATACTTTACTTGTGGGCTTTAAAATATTTCACTTCACATTTTAAGTTTTTCCCTTTTAAATGTGAAATATTTTAAATCTTTCCTTGGGCTAAATGAAAATATCATTCCCATGCACCTTTCTAATTATTCCCCCATCAAAGTAAGACCTCAAATATTTGCTTTTAAATATCTCTATTAAAAAAATCATGGGCCCACCATGGCCACTTCCCGCTTCCCCGCTTCTTTCTAATGATGGAAATATCCACACACATGGACTCATGGGAAATTTTTTTATAAAACTTTAAATAAAGCATTATAATAGTCAAAGATGGTTTTATAAAATATTAAAATTTTAAAAATCCTCATAAACTTCTCCCGCTTCCCCACTATCCTCTGTTGTTGTTAGCATCTGCTCCCTCGGGCTGGCGGGGAGAGCCTTCCTTATGATGTGTTTGAGCCAAATATAATAAAATTTTGGTGTTGGCACCAAAATATAATTTCTCCTAACAATTTTGATACGTTTTCACTGCCAATGTAAGCTACTCAGAAATGGTGATATCACTGGGTCATTTTTCTAAATGAGGGGGTGTTTTAATGGTTGCATCACCCAAAATTCATTCTAAACATGCTTATATTGTCTTTCCAAGAATTAGGAATGGTCAAGGTGTGATTTCATACCACGAATCATCAATTCTAAGCTCAAATGGCCCCCAAAAAATTTCTAGAAAGCCAAAAATGTGAACAACAATCACTCAACCAAAACTCTCTGCTCAAATCCTACATAAAGCTGCCCAAAATACATCAGAGTCACCTCCATGGAAAATGAAACACTCCATTCTTCATTGGAATATCCTCTCAACATTCTCCCCACTTGCTCAGAAGAAAATGTTGTCATAAGCATTCACTCGACGGGCTGGTGGGGAAGGGAATATAAAGTTGAAACTTTATAAAACTTTGATAAAGTTTTGATATATCTAACTTTTCCCTAAAATTCCTTTATTCCCATTCAATCTCACTTTTATAATATTTAAAATATGAAAAGCATTTTAAATATTACGTTTTTTAAAACTTTAGGAACTTTGCAAATTTTAATTTCGCTTGCAGACCAAATAGGGAAAATTCATTGCAGGAAAATCGGGACACTTGGAGCTGCAAAAATTTGTGTAGGGACATTATCAACTATTTAGATAAAACTCATTTCCTCAAAACTTGCATCACTGAAATATTTCTAGGACCTCCTTTGTAAACTGGCCTGTCGGATGCCTTCGCCACAACTGAAATACATTGAAATAATGTATCATATGATCTCCGATTTTGATGAAAATAGAGTCGGATAGGTTTTAGACCAAAATGAGAAATGGGTTGGCTTTAGAAATTGAAAATTTGAAAGTTTTTAGAACACCAATTTTGGTCTGGTTGTAGTTAGAAAATTAAATAACCATCAAAACTCATCTTGGGAGCCTAAAACTAAGCATGCATATAGAAACTTGAACCAAAATTTTAGTGCAATAAATGGCTTGGAAAAATTCATCCCAAGGTGCAAGATATTAACATCCAAAGTGGCTCAATTAGACTTTTCTGCAACTACACCTGTCAAAAACCAATTAGGGCTCACCAAGTCATCATCTCAAAAAAACACCAAATATTCTCCTAGGAAACTACCACTGGAAAAACTAAATCATTTATGTCCATTGAGTATGTGTGCAAGAGGGATTTCCTTCTATCCACATTCTTCACAAGATATTAATGGTCAAATTTGACCTCCTTGAAATATTCTAGAAATGCAAATGTACAGATAGAACAAACTGCATTTGTTTTTGGCCTTGAAAAAATATCAAATCAGATCATGAGACTTTGAAACTGAACCAGGGAGCATATGAGATGGGAATGCAGAGCACCAATCCATTTTCCATGACGATTATCCAATTATGAAATATTAGTCTGAACAGGAGGCCACTTCGCAGGCTTGAGAGTATGAAAACAACAAGATAGTCCCAAAACCCTCCAACTTGTCTCATCAAAACCCTATCAAAACTCATCACAAGAAGCTAAAATCAAACATACATTTTTAGATATGAAAAATGAATACACTCACCAAGGGATTTGGTGTGAAAGCAAATGGGCTCTAAATTATGACCCTCCAAATTAGGTCAATGGGGTAATATTTTCAAGTGCATTTCTGAGTGTGCAAAGCAAATTTTTCATCATGGGCGCTTGAAATTTTGCAAAATTTTACAGTCCCAATAAGAGCTAATCCTAGAGAAAAACCCATAGTGACCACTAAACTTCTGCAATCTTTCTTCATTACAATTTTCTCAATATCCTTGACATATACAACCAATAACCTACATCCATGACATCAATGACAACAACAACCAGTTGATAACCAATTGAACAATTGACATCAATGACAACACCTTCATTCTTGCAATGATCTCCCCCTTTGTCATTGATGGAAACACATGATGTGAAAAACTATCAAAGACAACATACTAGCTCTGAACACACTTTTCATGATTTTGCTTTCTCTTTCTCCCCCTTAGTAGATAATTATTTTTTTCACATCTCACATCTTCTTCATCCCCCCCTTTGACATCAATGGAAATGGAAAAATATATTTTACATTGATTTCCCCTTTTTCATTAAAAACAAAATACTCTTACAATGACAACACATGACACTAATTGCTCCCTCTAAGAGATAGCCACCAAAACATTAGTCCAAAAGAGAGATAGATCCATAGACCCACCAGACTGATGCATCTCTATATGCATCTAGTTCAAGAAAGGAGGGGAAATGACCCCTAACTTCTCTCAAAGATACTCAAAATTATCTTTAGGAAGAGTGTTCGTAAATATATCAGCAATTGAATCCTTCGTAGGGACATACTCAAGTTTTACTTCATTCTCCACAACCTTCTCTCTCAAGAAGTGATACTTGATAGATATATTCTTTGTACTTGAGTGCATCACTCGATTCTTTGAAATGTTAATTGCACTTGTGTTATCACATAAGATAGAAATAGGATCATCATACAAAACTATGATATCTTTCATTGTCTGTTTCATCCATAAAACTTGTGTACAACAAGATGCAACATAAATAAACTCAACTTTAGTAGTAGATAAGGAAACTGAATCTTACTTTTTACTCAACCATGTCACCAATCTACAACCAAGAATGAATACACCACCACTTGTACTTTTTCTATTATCCACACATCCAACACAATCCACATATGTATAAGCACTTAGTGTAAATTCAGTATCCCTAGGATACCATAAGCCATAATCCAGAGTGTCGTTCAAATATTTTAAGATTCTTTTAGCAGTAGCAACATGTGTTTCGTTAGGATCTTCTTGAAATCTAGCCACAAGATAGATAGCATGCATAATATCCAGTCTAGTAGCAGTCAAATACAACAGTCCACCAATCATAGATCTATATTTGCTCTGATCGGCCTTAGGTGAATAATTATCTTTACCTAATTTGCAACCTTTCACCATAGGAGTGCACACCGGTTTGGAACCATCCATCCCAAACTTCTTCAACATCTCTTTCACATACTTAGAGTGTGAAATAAAAAATCATTTCTTGGTTTGATTAATTTGTAGCCCAAGAAGGAAATTCATCTCTCCAAACATAGACATCCCAAATTATTTTTGCACTTCTTCCACAAACATCTTACACATAGTTTCATTTCCTCCAAAAATAATGTCATCAACATATACAACCAGAATCAAGATTTTGTCATTTTCAATTTTGAAATACAAATTACTATCTGTCGTACCTTTATTGAAACCTTTTTGAATCATGTACCTATCTAACCTTGCATACCAAGCTCTAGGATCTTACTTCAATCCATATAAAGGTTTCTTCAATCTAAAACCCATATCTGATTGATTTGACAATTGAAATCCTTCTAGTTGTTCCATGTAGACCTCTTCTTCTATCTCACCACTCAAAAAAGTATACTTGACATCCATCTAATAGACCTTAAAATCTTTATGAGCAACAAATGCTAAGAACATCTTGATATCTTCCATTCTTGTCACCAAAGAAAAAGTCTCCTGAAAATATATGCCTTCTACTTGTGAGTAACCCTTACACACAAGCCTTGCTTTATTTTTAACTACTTCTCCATTCTCATTCAAATTATTTCTGAATACCCACTTTGATCCAATAATGTTTTTATCTGCCAGTCTAGGGACCAATTCCCGAGCTTTTTCTTCTTAATCTGCATAAGTTCTTCTTTCATAGCTTCCATCCAATTCTCATCTTTACATGCTTCACTTATAGTCTTTGGTTTAATCTCAAAAAGTAAATATAGATTTACCTCACTAGAAACAACTCTGCTTCTTGTCAATACTCCTTTTGTCTTCTCTCCAATGATATGACTTTCTAAATGATTTTTCTGCACATATCTAGGTGTCTTGGGGGACACCACTGGAGCTTCATATTCTTCTTCATTCTTCTTCTCTTGCTCATCCTTCTCCTGTTCTTCCATAATTTCTTCAATCCTTACACAATCAGGTTCATCAGATACATATCCATCAACATCAATTGAATTCTTCATTGCTTCATCAACCTTGACATTTATGCTTTCTATAATATTTCTCCATATTTTGTTGAAACATTTGTACACTTTTCTTTTAGTAGAATATCCAAGAAAAATACCTTCATCACTTCTTGCATCAAACTTTCCTAAATTTTTTTCATCCCATCTGATATAACATTTACTTCCAAATACCTTGAAATACTTAACAGTATGAATTCTTCCACATCATAGCTCACAGGGGGTCTTTATACTGTTTTATCTTGCTTGAACTTGATTGAATACATAAACAACAGTGTGAATAGCTTCACTTCAGTAAACTTCTAGTAGACCAACCTCAATAATCATTGATCTGGCAGCCTCTTGAATTTTTATGTTCTTCCAACAACTCCATTCTACTGAGGAGTTCTCAGAGTAGATAACTATCCTTTTATTCCATGAACTTCATAAAACATATTAAACTCATGGGAGGTGAATTCACCACCTCTATCATACCTTTAGAATTTTATCATCAAATTTACTTCATTCTCAACCATAGCTTTCAATGTCTTGAATCTATCTAATGCATCATATTTATCTCTAATATCTATATGAATTAAATCTATTAGTCTAGTAGTATATTGTTCCTTTGATCTGAAATGATTTCTTACTTTCTTTCCAAACTGAAAATTCCTACAAATAGGATTAACATGATTTGTAATCCTTGGTAAATCTCTCACAGCTTGAACTGCACTAATCCTCGCCAAGTTATCAAAATTCATATGACACATTCTCTAATGCCACAACCAACTGTCATTAATCTAAGTCATAAACCATCATCCATTAGCACCCTTAAGTTGATAGATATTTCCTTCAAATTTCTTTCCTACAACAATCACTATTCTAGAATGTTTCCTAATTTCACATCTTTCATCCTTAAATACAAGATTATATCCTTTATTGCACATCTTTCCAACACTCGAGAGATTATGCCTTAAACCCTTAACATAGTAGACATCATCAATATTATGCTTTCCATAAAAACTTACTGAACCTATCCCACAAATCTTAGCACCAGTATCATCTCCAAACATAACTAAGCCTCCATCATATTTTTCAAGTTTAACAAACTTACTCTTATCACTAGTCATGTGATGTGAACAACCACTATCAACAACCCAATAGTTCTTTTCCTGTTTAGCATGTAGGACAAAGATCATAGTACCTTTAGAATTAGTAGAAGTAGGTTCATCTTTTATTGGCAAGAACAAGCATTCATTGTCATCAGGATCTCCATTTCTCATTAGATATACTAGCATTCTGATTCACATAATATTTTCTATTTATCTTCTTACCTGGGTGATCCCACAATACTGGTTTACAATTTTTTGTCAAATTAGACATTGAACTATTTTTTTTTAACTAAATCTTCACTTTCGAGCACCTATAGCATCCAAATTATGAGAAATTTGAAGATGATCCAAACTAGTGATTTGTGACATTTTTTTTCTGTAGATTCTAAATACATTTTTTTCAAAAAATTTGGAATTAGATTGCACCTTTTTTTCCATCTCCTTCGAAAACTTTTTTTTAACAGTTAACACCATTTTTAAAGAGTGACGTTACTGGCTAACACATAATTTTTTTTCTTTTGTGAAGGATAAAATTCTATTTTTTTCAAATTTAGATTTGTAACTACGATATCTAGTGCATGGAATTGGTTTCATGGAATTGCAATGAATATTTTTTTCTTAATTAAGTTTTAATGTCAAACCAATTATAATTTAGACATGAGTTACTGGCTAAAACATAACTTTTTTTTATGTATCAAAATTCAATTTTATTTTTTTTGTTGGATCAAGGACATCAATATATAGTACATAGATATTTTTTAGATTTTATTTTTGATAATCTTCTATTTTTCCACATGTAAAGAATAAAGAGCTTGATTTTTGGTGAAAAACCTACATTCAAAAGAAATAAAAATAAATATAATAATCAAATTAAATTTATTTAAAATTATACTTTTTGGGAAGCTTATAATAATGACTACATACTTACAAAAAATAAATTTTAAATGAATTCATTTGATCCCCCAAAAGGTAAATCAAAAGTGGTCTTTTATCATCATTTTGATAGGTGTAAAGGAGACTTCGTTATAGGTATGGTTTAAAATTAGCGGGGTTCTATCCAACGGGATTTGATCTAAGGTGGTTTGATCAAACCCTCTTCAATTGGAATCCTTTAAATGGAAATTTTCAAGGCCTAAATAATTATATTTTCTAAAAATATGTAATTTCAACAAAAATCAGAATCTCCCAGAAAATGTAAACCACTATTGTGGGATCACCCACCTTTCTTTTCTTTCTCATATCTTTGTTTATTCCTCTTAGCTCTTTCTGGAAACCTCAATTCATAATGACCTATTCCTCCACAACTAAAGCATTTAAAGGATAAATTACCTTCATACTTTCCAGACCCTTTCTTCATCTTTCTCACAAATTTAGCTTCTATTTCATCAAGATTTTCTTCATCTGTATCTTTATCTTTTATAGCCTTAAAAATAGTTTCTGATTTGGATCCATTTCTCAAATTCAACTTTCTCATCTCATAAGATGTCAGAGTTCCCAACAACTTATCTTTAGTGTAAGTCTTTTAATCTCTATGTTCTTCAATAGCACATACCTTTTCACTATAAGCATTAGGGAGAGTTCTATGAATCTTCTTTACAATCTTGGATTCATCTATTGTAGCACCAAGTCTTCACATTCCATCTACTACCTCATCCAATCTTTTTACATATAGGCTTTAACATTCTCATCTTCAGACATATGTAGGAGCTCAAACTATGTCTCCAAATTTTGTAACTTTTCTTCTTTGACCCTTTCAGCTCCTTCATGCACCTTTTCTAAAGCATCCCAGACTTCTTTAGCAGTATTTAGATTTTGAACTTTAATCAACTTGGAATGTACAAGACTATTCTTCAAAATGAACTTTTCCATATTGTTCACTTCGTGTTCCTTGATCTCATAAGTCGTACTTAGACCATTAGCAGGAGGAGTGTATGGATTCTTGTAAGCTTTCTCCACATCATTTCCACAATACTCTAGATATTCTTCCATCAATATTTTCTAGAAAGCATAATCAGTTTCATCAAACTTTGGATACACATAAGTAACTTTTCCAGCCATCACAAACCTTCCTTAAGCGGTTAAGCTCATCTCCAAGGAACCAAGCTTTGATACCAATTTTGAATGAGAAAACTGAGGGGGGGTGAATCAACTGTAGAAAATTTAAACTTTTAAAACATTCACCAAAAATTAGATCAATCACAAATCCTTAACTTTGCTAAAATGATTAAACATTAAGTGCAAGTGCAAAACTTGAAAATCATCACACAAACATAGTAATACCACATTTACATGGAAAACCAAATAATGGAAAAACCACGGTGAGGATTAGCTCATACTATAGAGAATATCAAAACCAATTTACAAAGGTTCACTGCTAGAGAAAGGCTCACTGCCAAAACAAGGACTCATTATCCAATAAGGTTAACCACCCGAAGGGCTCACTACCACAGAGATACAAAGAAGATAGAAGAGATATGTTACAGAGAGAAGAAAATCTCAATGCAACAAAGATTTCCATCACAATTTCCTCAACCACTTACAAACATGTATGAATGACAGAGTACACCGTCAACTCACTTCACCTAAAAATTCAACATTTAGACTTTGCATTGATCTTCCACACTTGCATCACATACACACACTGATTCATATCTGCTTCACATATATTTACTCTATTTATTTTCACTTATATCTTTATACATCTTTCACCACTAACTCATCCTATATTTATACTATCTTCAATTTTGAAACATATCTAAAGTTCATCATCCATCATTAAATTCAAACTAGGTTGGTGCCAAAAAATCCTAGGGTGGAATCAGAATGAGGGTGACCCAAACACACACTTGATGAGGACCCAAAATAGGTTCCAACACACTTCATCAACTTTGAAATTAGTGTTCAACAAAAGGTCGACCAAACCAGTGTAAAACACAGAAAAATTAAGTACAAACAACCCTTAGCACGATCAAATCCTTTTGGACACTAAAATTATCTTCAACATGATCATAACAACTTAACTCTAGAACCACAAGTCATAAGACTCAACCAAAAATAAATATGGACCAACAACATTTCTCTTGGACCTTAGCCAGAAACGTAGAAAACCACAATTCACAAGTGGTGAATGTAACTCGCACTGTACAATGAATCAAAAGACAAAAATATAGATACAACAGCTTCCAACAACCATA
This sequence comes from Sequoia sempervirens, assembly GCA_007258455.2. Taxonomy (NCBI): domain Eukaryota; kingdom Viridiplantae; phylum Streptophyta; class Pinopsida; order Cupressales; family Cupressaceae; genus Sequoia; species Sequoia sempervirens. Next base: position 58,207,196 of record VDFB02353493.1, read on the forward strand.
ATCATCATATCTGAACCACACAAACATAGGAACAAATCATGGAAAAAAACCAAGAGCAACCATTGAACACATGCAACCTTTCTTCATTACAATTTTCTCAATATCCTTGACATATACAACCAATAACCTACATTGATGACATCAATGAAATCAACATCCAGTTGATAATCAATTGAACAATCAACATGAATGACAACACCTTCATTCTTTTAACACAACGAACTTGGTATCTTAATATGAAACTGTACTCTTGGGTAGACCATGTAGTCTCATCACCTCTCTGAAAAACAATTCTGCAATATGAACATCACTAGTATTATGACACTGAATGAAATGTGCCATTTTCAAAAAACAAATCTACCACTACAAATATGGAGTCATGACCTTGTTGTTCCCTTGACAAACCAAGAAAAAAATACATGATAATGTCCTCCCATGGATTCTTTGGTACAAGTAATGGCTAATATAGTACAATATTCTAACTTGTTCCTTTTTCCATCTAGCATACTCCGCAACACTGCACAAAATTATTCACATCTTGCTACAACTGTGGCCAATAGTAATGTTCTCCAACAATGGAAATGGTCTTATCTTGACCAAAGTTTCCAGCTAATCTACCATTATGCTTCTCCTTGATGAAGTTCTCCCTCATGGAACTCCTTGGAATGCACAAATGATTCCCTCAAAAAAAATACCATCTTGGATTATAAAATCCAACCATCTCATCTTATCTAGAGTGATAGGCTCCATGCACGCTTTCCAAGCCTCTACAAAATAAGAATCTTTAGGATAAAAACTTTTGAGTTCATTTAACCCAACTACTTCAATCTACATTTCTGTTAACAAGTTTTTCCTCATGGTCAAGGTGTCTGCAACTCTGTTCGATCTTCCACTCCTATGCTTCAAAACAAATGTATAAATTTACATAAATTTAACCCATTTCAAATTCCTTTGATTTAACTTCTTTGACTATTCAAATACTGTAAAGCCTGATGATCAGTAAATAAAAAAAAACTCCTTTGGAAACAAGTAATGTCTCCATTTATTCAAAGCCTGAACTATAGCATATAGTTCCTGATCATAAACAAAATACCTTTTCTTTGCATCATTCAACCCTTCTCTAAAGTAGGCAACGAGTTTACCTTTTTGACTCAAAACAGCTCCAATGATGCTACCACTAGCTTCACAATCTACCTGAAATACCTTATTGAAACCTAGAAGTTCCAAAATAAGTTGCTTTGTAACTTTCTTCTTTATCAAATCAAAATTATTTACTGCTCCTGTACTCCACTTAAACTCTTTTCTATTCCCTCTCATTGTTTCTGTCAGGGGTGTACAAATACTACTAAAACCTTTGATAAAATTCCTATAAAAACTTGCTATACCATTAAAATATCTTACCTCAGTAGCACTCCTTGGCATAGGCCATTCAATAATAGCTCTCACCTTCTCTGGATCCATCTTGAGACCCTCTATTGAGATCACAAATCCTAGGTATACCAACTCACGTTTCACAAAACTTCACTTCTTCAAATTGATTAACAACTTTTCTTCCCTCAACTTCTCAAAAAAATTTCTGATATGCATCAGATGCTCACCCATTTTGAAAATCAAAATGTCATCTAAGTAAACAATAAAAAACTTACCCAAAATTTCTTTTGATACCTCGTTCATGAGCCGCATGAATGTGCTTGATGAATTGGTTAGCCCAAAAGGCATGACTAATGACTCGCACAAACCTTCTTTGGTTTTGAAGGTTGTCTTCCATTCATCTCCTTCTCTAATTCTAATCTGGAGGTTACCACTCTTCAAATCTATCTTCATGAAGTACTCTGCTCCACTCAAAGAATCCATAATGTCATCCATCCTTGGCAAGGGAGATCTATACTTGATAGTAATCTTGTTTATGGCTCTGAAATATATACACATTTTCTATTCCACATCCTTCTTAGGTGCTAATACTATAGGCAATACACATGGACTCAAAATCTCCCTGATCAATCCTTTTCATGATAGCTCTTGCACTTGTCTATTCAACTCTTCATTTTTTTCCAAAGTCATTCGATGGGCTACCTTATTTGGAAAACTGGCTCCAAGAATCAAATCGATCTGACAACTAATCTTCCTTAATAAAGACAAACCTTTAGGTACATTATCATAAACAATACCTTGAAACTCTTTCAACAAATCTAAAACTTCTACAGGTACATCACTATCACCTTCTTTATCAACTCTAAGGATTAATGCAAAACACATGTGCTCATGTATCATACCTTCTAGGAATTTTCTTCCATAAACCAAAAAATTTCTTTCATTACTACATACCTTTTCTCCTGCATCCTTCAGGGGATTTAACTTATAAAAAACACCATCCTTTGTAAATGAATAGGTGTTAGCATGTCCATCATGCACTGCTCACTGATCAAACTGCCATGGTCTACCTAAAAACATGTAACAAACATCCATAGGTATGATATCACACAAAACCTCATCCTTATAGTTACCAGTCTTAAACTTTATTATAAATTTCTCATTCACCAAATCCCTTTGGTCCTTATGCAACCACGCAATCTAATATGGACTTGGATGCCTTCTCCATTCCAACTGTAACTTAGTGACCATTTCCTCTAAAATAATATTATCAGTGCTACCTCCATCAATGATAACATTACAAACTTTACCTTGACACTTACCTCGAGTGTGAAACAAGTTCTTTCTTTGGTCTAGTTCCTTCTCCTTATTTAGGAAGGCTCTTCTGACAACAAGGGACTCACCCCTTTCAACATCTTTAGAATGTGAAGACTAAACATCTTTGTCTACATAGGAAACTCAAGCATTACCTTTTGATCTTCTATTTGTCCATCCTCGATGTTGAGGACACTCAAAGGCTCTATGTTGTTCTTCTCCACATTAAAAAACAGGCTCCATGAATGCCTCCTCTTCTTGGTCCTCATCTAGATCTTCCTCTGCCTCTTCGGTCTCCACTATTTTGATCATGAGGGTGATATCACTCATCTCTTTTCTGATCTTGACTGGTACTAGATCATTTTCCCTTCCTTTGATCTCCACTTCAGCCTCCATATGTCCATCTACCAGTACTTCCACCATGGCCTCCACCTCTTTGTTTCCCTTCAAATCTCTTGTTCAATCATTCTTCAAATTTTAATGAGAATCGATAAGAATCCTCAATGGTGTTCATTCTCACTAGTGCCAATTCTTCTTGTATGCTAGGTTTCAGCCCATTAATATAACAAGCTACTTTCTCCTTATTCACTTCTAAATGTCTTGTCCAAATTAGGACCTTGTGAAATTCCTCTATATATTCTTTCACCATCCTCATTCCTTGTCTCAAGCTCTACATCTTTGTGAGTAACTCCAACTCATAATCAACTAAAATAAATTGTTTCTTCAGTTTTTCCACCATTCTATCCTATCTACAAATTTTATCCTTTCCTTTTCTTCCCCTTTCAAGTTGGACCTCTTTCCACCATATACTTGAATGACCTTTTAACTTTGTCTTTGGAAACCTCACTCAGTGAGGATCTTCAATCTCCTCGAACCCAAAAAAAATCCTCCATGTCGTTGATCCAATCTATCAACTCTTCAAGATTCAAACTCTTACTGAAAGTTGAAACCTCCATTTTAGGTTTCTTTCCAAGGCTTGATATTTCTCTCATAAATCTCAATTCTCCAAGATCCACTTGATCCTATTCTTGTTCTTCCATTTCCTCTTTAGTTTCATCTTCATTGTCATCTCCTTCTCGATGCACATCTCTCCCACAAACCTCTTCCTGCAGGTTTTCTAATTGCCTTATGAGGGCTCTAATTTCATCTCTAGGAGGATCTCTTCCTCCATCGCCTCTGCATCAACCTCTACCATACCGGGAAAGTCTATGAGGCATCTTGATCTCAATCCACACTCACAGGTCCTACTGCAAACTACCTCACATTCAATGATCTATTTATAGACTCAAGAAAACTTGGCTCTAATACCACTTGATGAAGGGTGCTCCCCTTACTATCATAACCTCACAGTAACAAGAACATAAAGAACAACCACTATGTAGGAAGGAAACTTAGATATTATATTATTCTAGAATGAAATATAAATCGCAACATTCAACCTTATTATATGGGCTATCTTATTACAATCATCTACTAAAATTATAGATCAGAGCATTCACACTCACTTCTAGCTTCTAGTTCCCATCTCGCAGCTTCTCACATTGTCCCCTAGCTCTCTATCTGTTGGTCTTTTATCTATCTCCTCCTTTAGGTTGGCTTGGATTTTCGGTTGTCATAGTACCACCACAATACAATGAACAACAAGATTATGTTTGGTTCTTAAAAAATAAACTGACGGAACCTTAATTATCATGTCCCATCTTAAAACCTTGTTGCATTTAGGAGGGTTTCAGGATTCATTTTACCAAATCACTTGAATGTTATATTTTTTCGTTGACTCCCTATTTCCCACTGCCAGTCACTATTTGAAAATTTTTGTATCAAGCAACCGGTTCCCTCATCATGGTCCAGAAACCTTTGTTATAATGATTTTAGGGTTCTTAAGTCTTTAAATTCTATCTATCGTGTAATCCTAGGAAGTCCCCTCCATTTAGAAAACTTATGAGCATGTGCCTAAAATTTCTCACTTAAGTTCAATTAGCCTTATGTCTCTATCACTCATCACTGATCACTTTTGAAGTATATGTTTTAAATTAGGGACGAGCGATGAGGTGATATCTCTTTGATATTTCTCATCGTGAATTGTTCCTTGAATTTCTGATTGCAAATAGCGATGAGCAAGGTTCTTAAGGGGTCACTTATCACTAGTGATTTCTAAATTCTTAAAGTTGTAATAGCGATGATCGATGAACTCTAGCTTTATGATCATATTTTCATTGATCGTCGCCAATATATTATGAAGAGATTGTTTTAAATTAGCAATGAGCAAGGAGGTGAGTTTCCAATTGCATCACATCTCATGGATTTGTTTTGACCGCTAAGTTCTTGATTAGCGATGTAGGATATGTAATACTATTAGGATAATCTCTCATCACTTATTGCTTGCAAACCTTATGAGGAGGATTAGCGATGCGTGATATGGTCCCTCTTAAGGATTTTTCTCTTGGTAACTTGATTACATCCTATTTGTGATATCTTTTTGTGCCATCGATTGTTTATATAGGTGTACATGTCAAACTATGGTGCTTCCATTTCTTGTCACTAATAAAAGCCAAGGTGCAAAGTTGAATTCACGAGGGGCGATGGAGATGAACGTGATCGAGAAATTGGCTATAGATCTAAGGGATGAGATTTTATCGCATGAAGCACTTGCATCGTTGATAAAGTTGGACAAGAACAAAGTAAATAAGTGACTGGCGACAACCACTGCATGAAGAGGCAACATGGAGAAGTCCTAAGGGTTTCATATAAAGCAATATTGAAGGTGGCGAGGTGGATCAATGACCATTGATATAGTTTTAAAGTTGAAGGATCAACGATCAAGGTTTAAAAACTGAACGACTAATTTTCAGTTCACTTGTGCAAGCTTACCATCAACTATTAATGGTGACATGCTCCCCTCTCGGCCGTAACAAAAATTCGATACCTGGTTTTTGTGCATCCTAATTCGCTAGCTAGCAAAAATAATACCAGAAGCTGAAGAATTCACAAGGCAAGCTCTAGAAGTTATCAACAACCAGAGTGACACTGCTTTAATCTTATGGGAAGGAGATTATAAGAGGAAAAGGAAATTAAATTTGAAGATTAAGGATAGTGAAAATAAGGTTATCCCTCTCCAAATGTGGACATACATTTGCGATCAAGATTGCTCCAATTCCAATTACATCTTGTTTTCTAATATTGTAAGACATGGTATCTTAGAGTTTTTGGGTGTGGCACATAGATTCAGACTTTCTCTAGAAATCAGAAGTCTTATGTTCCCAAAGGATGTACCAGGCTCTACAATAACACATAATTGAGCCGACTGGTTTCTATATTTTGAATATACTTTGATTAGGGTTTATGGAGCTAAGGTGGCACCCCATTGTTTACCCTTGTATATCTCAGATAGATTGGATTTCATAGAGCTCATGTGGAAAATTGATGTTATGGATTATGAAATGTTTAGGAAGGACAAAAAGGGCTCTATAATACATCCACAATGTAGTTTTTCTTATTTGAAGATCACTTCTCCTGAGGGGTATGAAAAATTGGGAATTATGGTGAATAATCTTAGAATTCCTATTGATGAGGTTTGAGTTTTTGATCCAGAAGGATTTGTGGCAGGAAGAAGAAGACAAAAGAACTTAGGCATCATACATCATGAATTCTTCAATAGAGATGATGTGCTAAGAAATTTGACAAATGATGAGGCTGTCATGGTTAGGAAAAAGGAATGGGTAGCTATGACAAACCTTGAGGAAAAGATTATTACAAGGAATGCCTTCTACATTAGTCCATACAATGTAATTGCAACCCCCTTGGAGAGGGCCTTTACCATGAAAAGGGACTACCAGTTCAGTGAGTTTAAGGGAAAGGTAAAGGAGGTTGTAGACAAAGCCTAGGTCCTCTTAGAGAAACAATGGAAACAACAAGAAATGGATATCCCAAAACAGCCTAAAGATGTTCATGAGGTCAGGAAGAACAAGCGACAGACCATGTGCCAAAAAATGGGGAGGTAGAGCAGAAACTTCCCCTTCCTCATATTGAAGAAACTCACAGCTCAGATATTCCTCCTGATAGGATTGTCAAGTGGTAGTATGGTAAAGAGAATGATGATGATCCTAGGATTAGGGAGTGTAATGAGTTTTTGGCCAATGATAAATTTGTGAAAACGAAAGAATTTCAGGAGTTTATGATTCAATAGTGGAGTAAGGAAATAAAAGAGAGACTTGAATAAGCCCGAGTCAATGTTGAACCTTCTCATCAGGAGGAAGCTGAGAAAGCGGAGGAAAAGAAGATTAGGGCTTTAGGGCTGAAATTTTAGGTATTACTCCCATTGAAGCTCGAAGAATTATTAAAGATAGTGGAATCATGTTGTTAGCAGGATGTACTATCACTACTACCATAGCGTATGATGGAGTTAGGAGAGATCCTCAAGCTTTGATATCTGAAGACCAATTTGAGAATAAAGTATTTGGTTCTGGATATAGTCCAAAGTTGCATACCCTTGCAATTTGGTCTATGGCACCTAATACTAGTAAAGATGAGGTTTCTAGGCCTATTGAAGAAGTTATTGGTTCACTAGTGGTCAAGAGAGCTACTGACATAACTCCAATCCAAGAAGCTGAGTTAACTGCACATGCTACAATGCTTAGTGTGGACACTACACATATTTCTTATGAATCCTTGGTTAATGAATATAATAAGGCCTTGAATCGGCTAAATCAAATGAGAGCTACTATTCAAGATACTCAGAAAACAATGACTCAACCTTCTTCTTCTTCTTCATTTGATGTATCTACATAGGATAGGGAGACTTTGGCCCTTAGAATTGATGGTTTGAAAGAAAATTTAACTACTGAGAAGGAAAATGTCAAGCAAGCCAAACTGGAAACAGTTAGGGTGGCCAATGAAATTTTTGAGGATGCACTGAAGCACAAGGTGACCAAGTTGGTCCACAGGGCTAATGATGTATGGGGCATGTATAAGAACATTCATGAGGCAAATACAAAGTATCTGCAAGTACAGGAGGCTTTTAGGAATGAATGAAATAATTGGATTGCTAGGGTAAGTGCTTTGAAATAAATGATGCCAATAATGAATGAGGATCCCAAGGCACCCATAAATATTCGTAACATCTTAAAAACTATTGACTCAATAAATGAGAAATAATTTCCATGGAAGGTTGGGTATAGAGCTCCAAAGTAAGTTGAAAATATTCAAGGAGATGGAGGATCATGGTATGCCTCAAGTATTGAATTCAAAAGGTGAATTGCATCCATTTGACACCTGGAAGAAAGATTTGGGAGGATTTCTTGGAGCGAGTATGATGCCTTTGTCTATCACTAATTACATCTTGCTCAATTCAAACATTAATACAATTGTGGAAATTGAATAAAAAATGGATATATTTGTTAAGGAAGCCAAGATTTTAATTGATGCAAGGTACTCCCTATATATTACTAAGCTGTAGGATTTATTGAATGTTAAATGGCCCACTGAAGAAGAATACAACATTTGGTTGGAGAAATACATTAAGTGAATAAGGAGAATAATGGACAGGAGAAGAATAATACATAGCGTGAATAAAGTACAAATTAGGCTTTTGATATAACATGGTAAAATATATTCTCTCCTTAAACTCAAGTTATTAGTACGTGGTGCTAATGTGGATTAACATTTTTTGACTTTTTTTTGCTTTCCTTTCCTTACTTCGTAAGTTTTGTCATTTTGATTCTCCCACAGTTGGCATTTTGAGCACATGGAGAATATCTTGTAACTGTTGTAACAAACTAATGATGTATTTTAAGGTGGGGCCTATTTTCCATGAACAGTTGAGGTTAATTTTTCCTCATGTTTATTTCCTCTACCTGAAGACTCAAGCATAATTGAAATGGGAATATTGTTGCAAGTGGTCCTATGGGATCATGACATGTGTGCTATCTGGTCTAAAGCTTGTTTGCTCCTTCATCTCTATAAGAAGGAATTCAGGACCAAAAGCACGAGAGTTGAAATTTTTTGAGTTAATACTGCTAAGTTTGTCAAGACAATACGAAGCAAGTTTTAGAGTCTTTGTTTTAAGTTTCTTTTAGAGTTCATACTTATGCATGTAAGAATGATAATGATATAACATTTATAATATAGAGTAATATCATTTTTGTGGTTATTCTCTCTCCTTGTATGTGTGTGATGAGTTATGATTGAAAGTAATCAGAATTTGTTTCATTTGTCTCTATCATTATCTGATAGATGTTTAGTTTCATGCTTGATTATTGATTCAATAAATTGATGTAAGTTCTTGTATGAGATTGACAACTCATAAGAACTATGTGCTAGGATATTTGTAAGAAGTAATAATCATGAACGTCACAGAGGAATGTTGTAATGCAAGATTTCTTGGAGTTATAGGTGCTGTTGTCTAAATTGTTATTAGGTTATGTAGAATGGTATTGACTCCATGCTTGGGATAAAGAAACTAGTTCATGCAGGGTATTTGTGTTACACTTACAGTGTTGATTCATTAACTACTTAATCTTTTAATCATAAAATGTCAAGTGAATACTATTGTTGTTTGTTTTTGTGTCTAGTCTGTCATATTCGATACATATAACATTGATATAATAAGCTAGAAACTTATTTGATGAATATTATTGACTGGTTTCATCAGAGATATCTATTATTGATAATGTATTTGATTGTAATTGTGAAAAGTCTTTAGGTATACATTATGGGATCACCCTCTCAAGTTTTAAAAAACCCAAAGAGTAGGAATAGAAGTTTAGCAACCTTTATTCAATGATTGGCCAATCCCTTTAGAATTAATGATAATTGGAGATTGCAAAATCCATAGGTATTTCTGGAGATCAGTTTGGTTCTTAAAAAATAACCAACAGATTAGAAACTCTACTGGGGACTTGCTAGGTCTAAAGCCTCTATGTTCAGATCAAGTATAGTTAGAGTCAGTTGTTCATTGTTAATATTCCTTACTATTTAAGGAATAGTTAGTTCTAAGTCTTTTGCATTAGTCCCATCATACTAGGTCTTATGCGTCAGGTGTTATTTCATTCTGCCACATTCTGTATGGTAATGTTTAAAGTATTTTCTGGAATAACAAGTACAAAATCAAAGTGCAATCACTTTTTGTTTCCCAGTGTTTTGGGTGGTGACTCTGATTTCTCTAGTACCAATGTGAAGATTAGTTCTCAAAAAGAAAACAATGAGAAATATTTTGTAGTACTTCACATTATGAGGAAGACTAGAAGTTATGTGAAGAAGTACCCTGAACAGAAGGCATAATCAAAACAAACAAAGGAAAAGAAACCTGAATGGGTTAGGAAATGTTCTAAATCAAGTAAGTTTGTTGATTCCTATGAATACATATTCAATAATCTCCCTTCGGGTATATATTTTTGATTAAGTATCGGCCTGTGCATTGCAAATGAGACACTTGACATTTTTGTGAAAATTTGTTGCCTCCTCCATGTGTTTTCTCTACACTCCCTGAAGTTTTCCTTCCTTCACATTTAAAAGAGGCCCTGTTATGCTGCCATGTATCATTGTTGTGCACAATTGATGACCACTTCCCTTTACTTTTGGGGAGAGCTCGACCCACATGCCATGTGTCACCTTAGCACAATATTTTAACAGGGAAAGATAAAGACTCACACGGGCTACGCTATGCTACCATGTGTTTCTTCAATGGGTTTTGAATTTGGGCGATGGATGAAGGGAACAAAACACCGTGATTGTCCGCTATGTATCATAATTGCTTTCTCTTTATAGGGTGATGACACTTGCCTACTTGACCTCGTCGAGACCACTGCCATCATTTGCAGAGGGTGCACATGGGCTTGGAACAACCGAAAGCTTGGTTTTAAATATTTTCTGTTGCAACAACCTGGAGGAATACTCAATTTTGCATCATTGCTAGGGGTCCTGAAATATTTGTTGTTATTGCTCGCCAAGGCAGTGGGAGTTTCAACTATATATACTTCTCTCTGTTTTGAGGGAAGGGTCCATATTTTTTAGAACACTGATTTTAGGAAAGACACCAGGCCTTGATTATTATTTTTTCATTATTTCCAAGACTCTCGGAGTATGCCAATTGTTTGTCCTTTCTATTATTTTATGCTATTTGATTAACTTTAAACTGTGCTGCTATTGTCTAGATATTTTATTTGAGAACTTCTAGAAATTGAATGCAAGTTTGTTGGTCTAGATCTTGTCTTATGACTCTTCTTGGTAATAGGAATGTATCCAATGTTATTTTATGTCAATGAATGGATTATCTATACTTTAATCTTTAGTTTCTACCTTTCTCGGACTTACAAACACTAATCGGGCCCTTAGATCTATGATTTATCATGCCTATTATTAAGTCTTGGCACATCGCCTTAGATTAGACTTTATTTTTATATATTTGTTTCCTTTTCCCTTTCAAAACCCCCATTATAGAAGAAGCTAAATTCTTTAAAATTATGGAGGTCACTCAGTTTAGCGTAATAGGTCCCCCATAAACTGAGTTTCCAAGGAAGGGTTGTTACCTTGACAATTTTCGGCATCAATAGTTTCTTTTTCTAGCATGCCCGGTGGGACATGAGTTTAAATGAATTTGCACTTAAGAAAGGTGTATGAGTCATCAGCCTATAACTAGATCCCAAACCGTAAAAATCCCTAGCCTACTAGTACCACCACTAGGAACTATGTAGGCCACAAATCAATTGGTAACCATTCCACTTCTTCCACTCATCCTGCTAACTATGTTTCTAGGTGCCAATAGGAATTATGTGGCATGGGACACTGAAAGTCCCCTCGCAGTTACAGTAGCACCTACTAAATGGGCTGTTATCCTGGCCTCAGCTTTGAAGGCTATACCCAAGCTTACTAGAGATGGATCAAGAACACCCACAGAACATCTACAAGATGTGGCAGATGTATGTCTAGTGCATGGAATCATCGCTCATAATGTAGCGCTAAGTCTCCTTGCAGCTTCTTTATCAGGCAGAGCACTAGATTGGTATCAGACCTTGCCAGCTAACACTGTCCATACCTAGAATGAGCTTAGTTATCCGTTCTATGAGATATTTTCAAACGACGAGGATCGCTCCTTGATGTACTATCAACTATCTACCATAAAATGAGCCCCCCAAGAGGCTATGATGAACTTCAATGCCTGATTCCATACAAACTGGCAAAGGATCCAGGTTGCTTTTCGCCTGCCTCCTGAGTTGGCATTCATATTCTACCTAAAGTCTATCAACCCCAACATTTCCATGATGATCTAGTATTTGGGTGGGACCACTTTTCCAGATGCTTACAACATTGTCGTTAAGGTGGAGAATAATTTGATAGATGCTGAAAAGTTGCTGCCTCATCCCATCATGTCAATATATCATGCCAATATTTCTTGAAATATCAATGCCAGCCCAAGAAGTCACATCGAATAGTGCTTCCGCACTTCCCCTGTCAATGTACACTTATGTGATAGCACCACAAAGTGTAGCCTCTACATCTAGCTCTTCTAAAGATGAAATGAATGATCTAAAGGAAATGTTGTGGACTATGGCAAATGACATAACCACCCTCAAGCGGAACCAGTCAATGCCTCCAAAGCCTGCCCCTAGAATTACCAAGGAGGATAGTCTTCATATCAATAGAATCAGTTCCAAAGTGGTCCACACACTAATCCATCAGCTCAGATCACTGACCAAATGGTACCAGTACCTACTCTGCTGGTAGGCACCCCACCAAGCTCGAGTAGAGAATTGACTGTGGGGAAAAAATAGCCTTGTCGATGACATTAATCCTTGATGCTTCCCCTGTAGTGACACACACATGCCCCAAAACTGCCCGCATGACAACTTACAACAAAAGGTGGCAAAGAAACGTAGCCAAAGCACAACGTCAAACCACAAAGGTTATATATATGCCTCTCCACAAATGGAAAATATGGTCCTCACCACACAAATGCAAGGGATGTCCCTAGAACAAGAGTCAAACATCACTCTTGATCACACACTCTTCTCATGGATGGAACAAGAGGAGGCAGTGTTTGCAAATGATGTTTCCACACCATAGACACCACAGGTATAGTCTGATTACAATACTCACTCTAAGCGAAGGTTTACAAGCGAACTAGTCATGTCATAGCTTGAAACTACCTCTGATCCATCTCCTAGCGCCAGCATAGTTGAACCACATTTTCAACCACAAAAGGAAATTGTGGTAATGAGGACCAAGGATCAGAAAGTCTTGAACTTGCCACCATTCAATATGGTGGAACAAATAAAGAAATCCTCCACTAATATGTCCTTGTGGGACATCCTAGCTATCCTAGAGTAGAAAACATTACTTCAGAAAGCTCTCCAGGTAGATGCTAGCGCCAAACCAATGTAGAAATTTCCAAAGGAAAAGGCTATAAATCCAGTAGCTCAGACCAAGGTTCTTACAAATATTTTAGAAGAATGCCTTACTGAAGTTAAAGGTAAGCTGCAACCATTCTTCCTAACCCTTATTGCGGGCAACAAGCTATTGCACAATTCAATGATTGATTCAGGTGATAGCACCATAGTCATGCCCAAACAAATTGTTGAAGCCTTGGGGCTCAGCTATGAGCCCATGAAGAAAGGGGTTATACAGCTTGACGGGAACACGGTTGAGATGATAGGGGTCATTAAATATCCTCCCTTAACTCTCTTCGGCTATCCTAGCATCACCGTGCCTCAATATACTATCATAATTGATGTCCCTCCTATGTTTGGCCTTTGCTTATCTCAATAATTTACTGCTAAAATAGGTGGATATTTGGCATTGGATTGGACACACTTAATTGTCTGAACCAAGCATGGAGCTAAGTTGAAATTATTTTCTAAACCTTTGCATGCGCAACATGTTGTAGATGAGGCTATGATAAACTTTGAAGCCACCCACACCTCTATCATAAAAGAAGAGATGTATTCTGCTGAGTTGTTGGAAGAAGAGGAAGTGATGGGAAACCAAAGTAAAAAGGATGAGGCTCTTCTAAATGATTTCATATACATAGATCCTTTTGGCAATTACCCTGCCACTAGACTAGGCACATATGCTATTTACGATGAAGAGAAAAGAATTACAAAGGTCACAAATGAACCTGTAATAAGCCTAGCCTCTGAGTTATGGACACTATACTTTGATGGAGCAAGGTGCAAGGTAGGCACAGGAGCTGGGATATGTTTAATATCCCCATAGAATTAAAATACACTAAGGTCTTTCCACTTCTAGTTCACTTGTTCAAACAATGAAGCCGAATATGAAAGACTAGTGCAAGGCTTAAGCCTTGCGGAGCAGATGGGAATCAAGCAACTAATGGTGTTTAGAGACTCCGAACTGGTGGTCAACCAAGTTGGTGGAATTTCTACTACAAAGAATGTTTTCATGAGATCCTATTAGCACCTAGTCTGGGATCTGGTTGAGGGTTTTCAAGCCTTCAACATCCGGACTGTCCCCCAAGAACAAAATAGCTACGAAATTGCGTGACATCGATCAGATCCTAGTTTGATCCTGCCTCCAACCTCATTCACAACAAGCACTCTATACGAGTGATAGTATGACCAAAAATTCTTGATAATGATCAAAGCTGGAAAGTATTTGAAAGTGATGAACACATTGCTTCATTCATCCAGCATTCGGGAGAATTCATCGATCAGTTATAATCAAAGGTTGTTGAGACCTATGAGGGAAAAATTATTCAACTCAAATCTAACAAGCTTTCGAATGGATTGGTCACTCTTGAAAACCTTTTCGATTGTGACAATGCAAGAAATAATAGAATAAATTTTGTGGCAGACAAAGTGACTATATGGACCTTCAAGTCTCAGATGGGAGAAAGCTTCGAGTTGGGAAAGATGTCCTGCATCATGATAAAGAAAGGCTCATCAATTTCTACAAAAAGTATAAAGGAGTGGTGGCTTGGTCCTATGATGATTTGAAGGGATATGATCCTGACATCATCCAACACACAATCGAGCTGGTGGAGGGTGCAAAACTAGTTTGACAAAAGTAGAGGCCAGTGAACCCCAAGATTGAAGCACTAATGGCATAGGATCTAACCCAGCTAATCCAGTCATGTATTGTCTTTTCAATCAAGAATAGCACATGGGTATCTAACCTGGTCCTGATCCAAAAGAAAAATGGAGATATTCGCCTATGTGTGGACTTCTGAGACCTGAATAGAGCATCGTTGAAGGATCATTATCTGCTGCCTTCTATGGAGTCAATCCTACAAATAGTAGCAGGATCATAAATGTTTTCCCTACTTGATGGCTTCTCTGGTTATAATCGAATCTGAGTTAAAGAGGAGGATCAACACAAGACTATGTTCACTACAAAGTGGGGAACATTCACATATGCTAAAATGCATTTTGGCCTATCCAACATCAGGGCAACCTTCTAGCGGGAAATGTACATCACTTTTCGTGAATTGATCAACAAGATTATCCTAATTTATTTGGATGATCTTAGTGTGTTTTCTAAGTCTAAGGATGATCATTTTGATCATTTAGAAATGGTTTTTCATAAATGTTAGAAGTTCAGGGTCTCCCTGAATCCAAAAAAATATGTATTCGAAGTGCCACAAGGCAAGATATTGGGACACATGGTGTCCAAAGAAGGAGTTTCAATCAACCCTGAGTGGGTGAAAGCCATCAAAGAACTTCCCCTTCTGGTCAACAAGAAAGGCGCTTAGTCCTTCCTGGGAAAGGTAAATTTTGTTAGCAAGTTTATTTCCGACTTCACAAGAATAATTAAGCCAGTCACCCTGATGCTTAAAAATGATCAAGAATTTAAGTGGGCAAAGGAAGCCAGAGAAGCCTTTGAAAAGGTTAAGGATGCTATTTCCTCAGCTCTAGTACTGGTTAATCTAGACTTATCTAAGGACTTTATAATGTATGTATTCAGTAGCAAGTCTAGTATTGCTACTCTCTTGACTCAAAAGGATAATGAAGGAAAGGGAGAATATCCAGTGGAATTCTACTCCTAGACCCTGAAGGAATATGAGACGAACTATAATTTCTTCGAAAGAAAATCCTTTGCAATAGTAAAGGGACTTAAAAAAAAATCATCTGATTTCCTACAACAAAGTGACTCTCTATGTTGCACATTCTAGTGTGTGTGAATATATCATGGAGGGAGAAATCATAGAAAAAAGAGCTAATTGGATCACCAAGATCCTTGAATATGACATTGAGGTCAAACCCACCAAAACCATCCGTGGAAGAGGACTGTGTGAATACATGGCGCATGACGAAGAGATACCTGCTGAAGAGGAGCAACTAAAACTTGTTTTGATGAATGAGCTAGATTCTGAGGGTTGCTGGCTAATGGATAGAGTAAGGTTTATGCAAACAGGAAAGTATTTGTAGGTATTTCCTCCCAAAAGAGGAGATACTATTGGCTACAAAATTGTGGGTATGCGCTAGTGGAAGGGGTCCTTTTCAAAAGGAATTTCAATGGTCTCTTCCTGCGATTCATTACTGTAGAGAAAGCGAAGAGAATCCTCGACACTTTCCAAAACACCGCTACGGGCGGACACTTCTCTGCTAAGACCACCGCCATCAAAATCATGTGTGCAGGATACTACTATCCCACACTTTTCAACGACTCACACTCCTTGGTGAAATCTTGCAAGGAATGCTAGTTCTTTATAGGCAAAAGGAAGAATTTTGCAATGCCTATCACGCCTATAGTGGCAGATGAACCATTTGCACAATGGGGCCTAGACTTCATCGGGATGATCAATATCGCTTCTAGTGCTAGACACAAGTGGATTCTAACAGCTACAGATTACTTCACAAGGTGGACAGAAGCCACTCCGCTTAAAAATGCAATGGAGGCATAGATAGTGGATTTCCTCAAAGAACTAGTGACAAGGTTTGGCCCTCCAAAGACTATCATTTTTTATAATTCCAGAGCTTTCTAAGGTGCAAAGGTATGTCACTTTACATTAACAAATGGAGTATTCGTTAAGACATCATTGAATCATTACCCGTAGGGAAACACCCTAGCTAAGTCGACGAATAAGAACTTGGTCCAACTCCTTAAAATCATTGGTTCAGAGCATCAGAGAGAATGGCACAAAAACATTCAAGCGATGCTTTGGGAAGACCATATAACTCCTAATAAAATCCTTAAGACTTCACCTTATGAGTTGGTATACAGAAAAGAGGCACTGTTGCCTATATCCATGGAGATTCTAGCCCTCCAATTGCTAAAATCCCTCAAGATAGAACAAAATGGCGCCATGGAGGTTCGTCTTGCCAAACTATTAGAAGTAAAAGAAAAAAGGGGGAAGTCCCTAATAGCCATGAAAAACTTCCAGCAAGTGGTCAAGCGATGGTTTAACAAGAAGGCGTATGACCAAGGCCTAAAGTGCAGAGACTTAGTGCTGAAATTAAATGAAAGGGTTGCGAAGCCAGGTCAGTACGAAAAATTTGATAGCCTTTGGGAGCATCTATTTAAAATAATAATGTGAAAAGAGCATAATTATTTCAAATTGGAAAGCATGGAATAGGAAGCCTTGGGAATTATGGTCAACAAGATTCATCTTAAGCTTTTCCATTGAGTAGAAATTTTTACTATTGTACATATGTTAATAATGCTTTTATTTTCTTTCCCTTTTTGTTCTGTTGGTCAGTCTTTTTAGAATTAATTCATGTTTTGGGGAGGAGGAATAATCCATCATTACTAGAACATGGCAGTAAAAATTATTTGTAGGAATAATCAAGAAAAACACCCATATGCAAAGGAATCAACGAATGTGCTGAAGGAAAAGAAACCCATATGATAGAATGCCAAAAGAAAAAGAGCCATAGTTTTTATAAAGCTATATCTCATTATATGGATATGCTTTTATTTTTACATGGAAAAAATGGCTAGAGAGCCATAATTCAAAATGTATATGATTATACGTGGTTTTTTTTTCATATTTATACTATGTATCGCCTTTTCAGGCATATATACAAAAACTAGACAATGGGTGGTGTATTCTTAAAAGCAAAAAAAATAAGAAGTCTAGGAGGAATTTCATCCAACATCATGAGCAACAGCTATTGACACATCAATGGCAACATCTACCACATCCTCATCAGTAAGCACACCAGTAGCAGAAGCAACATCATTCAGAATAGCAACAATTGGTAGAGGAAACACAAGGTTCCTGAAGTTAGTGTACTAGTCAATATTGTAGAATAGCACTATGTTGTAGATGCAGAAGAGAAATTGCAAGGTCTGGGTAACTCTTTGATAGTACTCGTCATGTGTCTGGAGGCGAAATCCACTGTGAAATGACAACCATGGCACAACCGCTTCTTCCTTAATATAGCGCCTGAGGTCACTGGCTATTGGCATGCCTACCCCATATGCAACATGAGTAATGACCTCACCTAGACCATTTAGGTAATTTTTGGGAAAGATTTCTTTGACTAATTTCAAAACCAGTGGCCTGGGAATACCAATATCCAACATAGACACAACAAAGTGTGAGAAAATGTCAGTATTGGCATAATATTTGTCCTTGTACTCCAGACAGTCTCGGCCTAGAACCCACTTCATGGCTATCAAAACTAGGGAGTGTTTGTTCTTTGTCATCCTCTTCAAATGTCTGGTAGAAATCTCATTGAGGAAAGTTGTCTATGACTTATGTTACACTAGCCTAATAGGAGTATCCATGGTACTAACACACTGCTATCACCTACTACCTATTTCTGAAACTTTCCTACAACCTAGCCTATGAAGAACCTTACTAGTAATAAAGCCAAATACTAAGCCAATGACCTATTGCTAAAAATTTCTCAAATGCTAAGTGTAATTTTCTCACTGCTTAGAGGCCTATTTATAGAAAAAATGAGGAAAATCATGCTAATCAGCTTCTCAAAAATGTGATGGTAACCAAGTGCCAACTTGAAAAGCGTGTCTGGGTTCACTCACATTTCTTGACCGGCTGCGTCTGCTAAAGTACGGTTCAATGTGTGTAGAGTTAATGAGAGCTAATTAATTAGCTTAAAAAATGGTGGCGCTCATAGGCAATAAGTTGGACAGTCCATAGGCTATATTGTCACCTCACAGGAATTTCCCATAACCCAAGGCAAGATTCATATCTTTTTAGGTGGTGATCATTTGCTTTGTCTTAATCATTCCATCTGGGATATTACTTGCCAACGCATACTAATTCAAGGCTAGAAGGAAATTTTTTGGCTCAAGTTCCAAGAAAAATCACATCGTATCTATGGTTGCCTAATGCAATAATGAATTCTTGTCACTTTGAAATGGAAAGTAATTAATTTTTGCACAAAGCAAGGAGTTGGCAATACATGCCGAATTAAATGCAAAAAGCCCACTTTCTTCTACCATCTTGAGGAAAGATAGCTAAATATTGCCTACAAAACTTTTAATGCTTAAATGTCTTTTTATATACGCTAAGCCAAGCAAAGGAAAGTTTTGGCATATCCAGATCCGAGTGAAAGTTGCAGAGAAATCAAGCCCTATAGAAGCTTTCATCTACGGAGAAAATGGCAAAGAGTTCAACACAACAAATTCAGAAGGAAGCTGACCAACCTTTGCTTAGGGCTATACAGTTGTCAAAGGTTGTTTAGGTCTATGAATACATATCATATGCTATGCCTGGTATACAAGGTAGGCCGAAATGGGAAAATACAATGGAGCTAGATAGGCCCAAGGTTTACAAAAACTAGAAATGGGTCAATGAGGAATGGGGAAATATTCATGACCCACACCACACAAAAAACACTAAGTCTTTGAGAGAAGTAGCCTGTGCAAGGATGAAAGCATCCCTGCAAATGATGTTGATAGCAAAAAAGGTATGGTACAGTGAGCTCCAGCAGTACATGGTCATGCTAGTGCATTATTTCCTAGAGCTAGTTGATGTGGCCATTCAATGTTATAACTCGAGCACCCGCAGCATTGAAGGTCAAACGATAAATGTTAATATCAGCCCACCAGCCATTTGGCACATGCTATGTATCCCAAACCCAAGTACTAGAAAGGAGAAAATTGAGTCCTTCACTCCTACTAAAGGAGAAAACACATGGGAGAGGATGAATAAGGGCCCAAATTTCCTAATTGAAAAGATTGGGAAGAAGGCAATCCCAGGCAGTCAGCTGCCACGTATCTCATTGCTGCATGGTTCATTTGTTGAAGACATGTGAGATGCCTTTTCAATGCTAGCATTTGTGTGCAGCCTAGACTTTGATGAGATGGTGCACGCCTTTCAATTAGGGTCGGGTTTCCAATTCCAGAATTAGCACAATTTCTTCTAGTATGATTTCACTAAATTCCTCATGGAGGAAATGATAAGGAAAATAGAGAATTACCTAGTAGAAGGGAAGTTCAGATTTCTCTCTTTCCTAGTTCATATGTTTCTACATCAAAATCTTGATTTCTTCAGTGAATATTTTGAATTGTCTATTTTTGATGAAAAGCAGAGAAGGAAGCCACTATCCACATGGACACCTTTCCTTTCCATGACATATGACTACTATGCAGTTTCAAATTACTTTATAACTCCAATTTTTCAAGATTTACAAGGAGGAGGTGACATGATCCAGCTCAACATATATCAAACCGGATATATGCAGAGTTTTACTCCCACTTGTGACTGGTTCTTCGGCTTGGATTTCACAATCCTCCAAATCCAGGGCTTCACTGATCAACCTTTCCAACTCCCAGCCTGTGTCACAAATAGAGAGCTCGTGCTTGAAATGTATTGGCGGGTGTGCATTATTGATTATACTTTATGTAGCAGCCAAAATGTCAAGAGGAAAGGATTTTTCACTTGTCTGAAGAGTTTCAAAATAGTGGCCCTGGCCAAAAAATAGTCGCACCAGTTATGTCAAGATAAACTCGCTCACTTAGGGTTGGTTTTGATATGTGATAAATGGGAGTACAATCCTTTCAATGATCTATCATAGCCACATATGAAGGTTATTCACACTCCTCGACCCTACTAGGAAAAGAGGCACAACCAATGGGAGGACAAAGATGAATTTTTTGTTGAACTAGCGCGTATCCCCACATAGGACCACAAAGATCCATGACACACATTCTACTTAATTGTAGTGGAGGCTAAGGATAGTTTCCATATGGAGTGCACCATGTACAACAAGTTGTGGAAAAAAGAGGAATGGACTAACGAGAAAATAAGAGCCTTCTGGAAATATCGCCAAGAAACAAGATAGTTGGATGCTCCTAATGGAAGCTTGAAGGATGACAAAATATTTAAAAAATAGTGGGATGATGAACATGCAACCTCCGACTCCAACACCAATAAAGGCAATGACCCAAAAGGTGGGTCTGAAGAACAAGAAGAAGAAGCGGGAACTTCCATGTCCTCTGTACCATAGGAGAAAAGTTCTAAAGGACAGCTCGCCTATGTAGCTAGAAATGTGTGGTTCAATGTATCAAGGGTTTCTCACACACTCACTTGGGTCACTAAGGTGACTAGAGTGTTACAGCAATAGCCGACAGTAACTACCAAGGTTGGGGAAACCTCACCCATTAAGCGGCAGCATACAAAAGCCATTATTAGAGAGAGTTCACAAGAACTCGCTGCAAGCTAGGTGCTTGTAGCTAGCCAGGAACCCGAAGGAGAGGAAGATCCGATAATGAGTTAGGAGCCGCCATCGACTAGTCAACAGGTTTTTTTTTTCCTTCTTCTCTTGCTTCTCGGTCCTTGGTATCCTCCACTATCTCTGTGACAACCCCCACCATGAGTGTGGGCCCTTCGGTTCCCACTTTTGATCCAATGATTGCAAGAGGTTTCTCCTAGTTCCCAAAGGCCTCTCCATTTTCTTTTACTCCTCTGTGAACCCTTACGCCAGCTGCTACCACTCAAACCTTCCTTGCCTCACCTTTTGAAGGCTTACCCGCTGCTGACACCCCTACTTCTACTATCACCACAAATCCTCCCCTTCTCTCATAGCAAGAAGACTCCATTATGACAAATCCTTCACCATTTCAGTCCATGATTCCTTCCACCGATTCACCAATTGAACCTTGGAAAATGACAAGCCCTTCTACTTGTTCTCAAACCAAGATTTGGAATGTGCCTCCCTTCTCCCCACAAACTGTCACTCTCTAGAAAAATAAAATTCACGGGCCTATCAAAATTACCTATTCATATCCCCTACCTACCAGTGCTCCTTTTGTAGGTGGGAAAGTCTGATCGCCGGCCCAATTCATGGCATAAATTGACTCTAGAAGGGAAGCACACACAAATAGAATACAAAAGCGCAAGGCCAAAGATGATAGTAGGTATGCGGAACAAAAGATGCAAACTCTCTATGATGAGACCTAGCAAGAGCTAAAATTTGCAACCATGTACCCAATGGTAACCAAACCCCAAGGGGAGATGCATCTAGAATACTATGAAGTGTATGTAGTAGGCCTTGACATGAAGGTGGCCCAACCATAGGATAAAGTTGAACTTATGGAGGAAACACAATGAGTGGTCACCTTTGACTTCCTTAAGACTAGCCACTAGCTGAAGAAAATGGATGATCAACTTAAATCATTAAAATAAAAGGCTAGTTTTTTGGAGAAAAATGAGAAATACCTAGAAGTAGATGTTGTGTGCCTAATAGAGAGGGCACTAGCTATAGAAGAGGAGAAGAAAAAACTTTAGGAGGTATTTGCGAAGGTTCAAACCATCAACCCCATTGTGGTTAATAAGCTACATACTAAGAATCAGTAATACCATAGCCAATTGGCTCTGGTAGAATAGAAATTGCAGCTAAGGAATGAGGAGTTGGAGTGGCATCGCATTGAATATGATCAAGGGATGGCACAAAAGAATAAGGCCTTAGAGCATCAGCGAGCTCAATATGAGAAAAAGTTACAAAAGAAAGATGCCAAATTTGAAGGCCGCAAGGCCCAATTAGAAAAAAGAACTTCAGGAGACAAAGTCCTCTCTTGACATACAATTGGCAAGTCACTCTCAAGCCAAGGAAAACTGGCATAAAGAAATGAGAAGCTTTAGGGAGAAATTGGCGTCTTAAAGAAGAAAAGGTGCAGAATTGGATGAGATCAGTAATTCAAAGGACGCAGGGATCTCCTCTCTAAAAAACTCTCTTGGCCTCCCCTGCACAGCCAAATCTTATTCCATTGGTTAGGCAGTTGTATGTTTCTCATTGGGAAAAGATTAAAACTTTTTTCCTAACAATGCAGCCCATGCTCTGGTTCATTTCCAAGGAAACAAGACTAAGCCATGAGGTTCATGGTACAATGGAGCAATTCCCACGGTTTATCTCAGAAAGGGTTCTGGAAGCAACGAATCTACTCACCAAGTTGTATTCGGTCTCTGATGAAGACCTCGCCAAGACAGTAATTGAAGATCGGGATGCATCCACCCAAATGGAAAACAAGTTTATCCATTGCCACTCGGTCTTCCAGTGCACTAGGGCGGCCATAGCTACTCTAAACTAGACAATGGATAACATTCAGGAGAGTTTCTCCAAGTTAAGTGAGATGGTTCTGTCGTCTCCATTCCTTGAAGATGGCTTTATTGCTATAGCCAAACAAATTACAAAAATAATAGAGGAGAAGGAAAATGACCTGAATGCTTTCCATAATTTTATCCATCCTCCCACAATAGCTGACATTGAGGGGGTTATTCATCCTCTTTCACAATTATTCTTTCATTGCGAGGCAGGGGACGGTTTTCCTAAGACATTTCCTTATAAGGAAGCACTCAACCTGGGTGGAGCATAGGAGAATTTACGCAACATAGCAAGGCCATCTGAGGATGATTGGCTGCCCCTACAGGTGGCTCTTTCCAAGCTTTGAACCCATCACCCGATGAATGGAACTCTGGTCTGCAAACCAGAGAAATTTTGGGTTCTTTGTTCCTCAAACAAAACACCCCTAGTAGTCGCCAAAAGCTGTGAATAAATATTCAACAACCTACCTTCGGATATATATTTTTGGTTAAGTATCAGCTCGTGCATCAAAAATGAGCCACTCGGCCTTTTTTGTCAAAATTTGTTGCCTCCTCCATGTGTCTTCTCTGTGCTCCCCAAAAAATTTCCTTCCTTCACATTTAAAAGAGGCCCCGCTATGCTGCCATGTATCATTGCTGTGCACAATTGATGACCGCTTCCCTTCACTTTTGGGCAGAGCTCCGCCTACATGCCACATGTCACCTTAGCGCAAGCTTTCAACGATGAAAGATAAAGACTCACATGGGATGTGCTATTCTTCCACATGTTTCTTCGGTGGGTTTTGTATTTGGGCGATGGATGAAGCAAACAAAACACCACGAATGGCCGCCACATGTCATAATTGCTATCTCTTTATAGGGTGATGACACTTGCCTACTTGACCTCATTGGGACCACTACCATCATTTGCAGAGGATGCACCTAGGCTTGGAATGACTAGATACTTGGTTTCAAATATTTTCCTGTTGCAATGGCCTAGAGGAATACTCAATTCTGCATCATTGTCAGGGATCCTGAAATCTTTTATGTTATTGCTCACCAAGGTAGTGGGAGTTTCAGCTATATATACTTCTCTCTATTTTGAGGGAAGGGTTCAGATTTTTCAGAAGAACATTGATTTCAAAAAAGACACTAGGCTCTTTTATTGTTTTTTCAGTATTGCAAAGACTCTCGGACTATGCCAATTGTTCCACCTTTCCATTCTTTTATGCTATTTGATTAACTTTAGACTGTGTTGCTATTGTCTGGATATTTCATTTGAGAACTTCTATTAATTGAATGCAAGTTTTCTGGTCTAGATCATGTCTTATGACTCTTCTTGCAGTAGGAATGTATGCAATGTTATTTTATGTCAATGAATGGATTATCTATACTTTAATCTTTAGTTTCTACCTTTCTAGGATTTACAAACACCAATCGAGCCCTTAGATCTATGATTTATCATGCCTATTATTAATTCTTGGCACATCGCCTTAGATTATAATTTATTTTTATATATGTATTTCCTTTTCCCTTTCCAAACCCCCATTCCAAAAGAAGCTGACTTCTTTAAAAATCTGGAGGTCATTTAGTTTAGCACAATAGGTCCCCCATAAACTGAGTTTCCCACGAAGGGTAGTTACCTTGTCAATTTTTGGCATCAACAATTCCCATCCTGATGTATCTCCTATTTTTCATGTCGATATAAGTAGTGCTAGTGTCCATGAAGAAGGACATAATGTTCAAAAGTCTAACATAGACTAGGGAAGTTTTCCAGAAGAACAAGTTTTTGATAGTGAGTTAAATATCTCAAGAGAGGAAGATAGGTGGGAGTTTTGGGAAAAGAATAAGAAGTTCTCTGAGCCTTTAACCCTTGGACTTGGTTTCATTTTTAATGGAAAAAAAATTAAGCCATGAGGAAAATCCCTTGATGAGCCAGTCCATTTTTCTCTTGAGTAGGACCCTGCCAACCAACCTTACTTTACTCCTACCCTGAGTGAACATGGGGATATCTTGGAAAATGAGGAAGATATAGATAATTACATGGAGGCCATTGAAGAAGAAGAGTTAAAATTCAAGAACAAGAAGAAAAGAGAAAGAAAGAATTGAAAGAGAAGGAAGACAAGATTAGAGCTAAGCAACTTGAGAGAGATGCTAGAAAGAAAAATTTGGAGAAAATGAGAGAAGAGACCGCAAGGCATAGAACCTTTGAAAAAAATATTTCTAAGATGACTAATGATATTCCTGGAACAATAGTGTCAATGGGAACTTCAGCAACTGATACTTATACAACGTCTGTCTCAACCACTAGAGCCTTAGATCCTCCTGTTATTACTAAGAAAGCATCATTTGTAGATCATGGGAAGAGACCTATTGACCAACCCAAGAAAACTACATTCAAAACCAATGATAAAACCAATACTTCATCTACTGAAATCCCCAAAAATAAAGCCAAAGTTGATCTGACCCCATCTAATGCATCTCCAGATCCTGAGATATTAAGGTTGCAATTGGAAAGTGAAAAGCTGAGAGAAAATTTGAAGAAAGCTGAAATAATAGCTTCTAATGCAGAAATGGCAAGAAAGATTGCATTCCTTCAAATGTCCACCCATATTCCAGAGGCTTTGAACTTTGGAAACACTGATAGTAAGTTGTAAAAGAAGAAATCTGATGGACAAAATCCTGGCAGAAGTGGTGGTGGAGATGGAGGAGGTGGTTGTGGAGGAAAAAACAAGAATGATAAGTCTTATTTTGAAGATGATGAGGGAAGTAAGAAAGGAGGAGGTGATGGTTAAAGTGGAAATTAAAAGGATGGTAGCCACTCTGATAGAAAAAAATATTATGAGCACATAGATGATCATAGGGATAGACATACTAGGAGGCCACTCCAAGTAGATAGATACCAGTAGTTGTGTTTCACTGGAATACCTAGATACCTGGTGCAGGAGCACCTTGTTGCATTCAAGCCTCTGTGAGGCCAATATGTAAAATAATGTTTAAAGAGTGCTTAGGGGTCATTAAATAAGGTCTTTCAAGACCATCTTAATGTATTTGAGTCATTTTATAGGTATTTGGATAAGTTATGTAGTCATTTTGTCTAATTTGAAAAAAATGCCAAATGTTGTTAAATGACACATGAAGAGTCAATTTTCAAATTTGTAATAAGATTCAATGGATTTAGATGTTTTAGGGTCCATTGGGACTATCTAATAGCATTTTAATTGTTTGGAGGGTCTTTGGAGTCAAAAATGCAAAAATTGCATATTTTGTTAAAAGTTGTTATATTGTAAAAATGCAAAAAAGTGCATTTGGTGGAGTCAAGTAGTTAGGAGGTTGGTTTGGGTTAGTTAGATAGGTTGGTTTTGATGTTCAAGAATCATAAACAAGGTGTATGGTCGAATTCAAGGTTAGTTGAAGATTTTGGTGAAATGAAGCAAATGAAAGTTCCATTTTTCTATGTTTTTAGTGAAATCTGCTGTTCCAGAGAGTTGTACGGACTTTTACAATTTAGTACGGCCCTGAAACTTACATTGATGGAAAGATAATTTAATTTATGAAGTTTTTTGTTCTTACCAGAAATTTTTAAAAGATCGTTTAGGTTGTCTAATGGTCGAATCTTCCCAGCAGCCCTGTTCAGAAATGAAGGTTCCAATGTTGAAGAAAAATTCATATCTTAAGTTTCCACCATTGAAAACTCTTGAAAATTGGTTTGTAGGTCTGTTTTAACATGTTATTTAAGATTCCAAAGTTACATGGGTGTATGTAAATTTTTGATAAGGTTTCAAGGAGGCCCTAGGCTGGAAAAGAGTGATTTTGTGTGATTTTTGCATGGAAATGGTGGTTTAAAGCTAGGGTTTGTTAAAATAACATGAAAAAAGGTTGGGTGAAGGTTCCTAATGGTTTTGAAGACCTATTTATACTTGTTTCAAGTCATAACAAAGAGAAATGGCTTGAAAAATGTAAATTTGCTTGTTGAAGGGGTCTAAATAGGCCTAAATGCTGATTTGAACAATCTACTTTTAGAAGTTCACATTTTTGAGTTATCAAAGTTGGGAAATGGTTTTGGATCAGTCATTTGCTATTGTTTAATATGTTTTTCTGATTCTACAAGAATTGTTGTGCCTTAACTCTATTTTGGTATCTTGAAATCAAGGAAATTGTCAATAAAGTTGCCTTCTAGAATGGGTAAATGAGTTGAAACCCATTGTTGTGAAATATGTTCTAATAAGTTGAATTGTGAAATCCTCTTTCTCTGCATCAATACCCTAACCCATTTCCTAAATATTTTAGGCTTACTCTAGTCAAATTCTTTGGGAATAATGCTTTAAGTGGTGAAGACCATCTTAAAGCACTCACTAATGTTATGGATGATTTTGATGTGGAGGCAGAAGATGTCATGATGAAGTTGTTCATGCAGTCTCTTGTTGAGGATGCAAGAGAATGGTATAGGAGTTTACCTGTTGAGAACATTGGCCCTTGGGAGGAGTTCAAAAGGGTTTTTAGAGAACAATATGGTGACAAGACTGATTCAATTTTTTTGTTGAATCAATTCAATAATATTGTAAAAGGATCTAATGAATCTATTGTTGAGTTTAATACAAGGTTCCAAAAAGCTAGAAAAAGGTTTCCTCCTCATCTACACTTAAATGATCATGTATGTTTTGTAAATTAATGCAATGCTTTTGATGCAAAAATGAGTTATCGTTTGCTAGATAAGTGTCCTCAATCCTTAAGAGAAGCTTTTAAGATAGAAAAAATATTGAAAATATTAGCAAAACAACTGGTAAAGTTGGCACAAGAGATGATCTAAAACTATTCAAAAGTTCAAAAAAGGAATAAAAGAGTTCAGGCACTAAAGGGGGAACAATTGAGGACAATCTTGATAGCTTTTATGAAAACTATCAATGATAAAATTTTATGGCAAGAGAAGGCCCAACCAAAAAAATACCAAAGGAATGAAAGACCCGTAGATTGCAAGACCACCCTTACAATACCAATTGGTATAATGGGAAGCTTGTCTCAAATATTCAGAGAAATACCCAAAACAAAATTCCTCTAGACCCTCTGCAAAATAATCATGACATTTTGTAGAAGATACTCCTTGGTGTATGACTTCTATATTCCTCATAGCAATGTGTAGTAGCATAGATGGTGGAAGTAGAAGATGACATACCTGAAGAGTGCGGTCAACAAGATCAAGAGGAGGATGATGTACTTATGATTATGGGTGATTCTGATATTGCTTGCAATGAATTCTCTTTTGATGAAGATTCTTATGAAGTAGATGTTGACAATCAAAGGAAAATTTCTAATACATATCGTCAACAAGATCTTTCTGATGAGGTTGACACTAGTGATTTTGAAGCTTACAATTTGGAGGTGATTGAAGATGGTGTTTCATTAAGAAGAATTCTGCAGAAGAGATTGCAAAATATACTATGGTCTTAGCTGCTCAAGCTAGGAGTTCTTATCACTTAATGAATAGAACCATTGGAGGTGAACAAGGTAATCCTACTGGTCTGTTCATCAAGGAATAGAATGCTAAGGGAAAAGGACAAGAACCTGATGAAAAAATAGAAGTTGTCAAAGATAAAGAAAGCAAGGGAGATAAAATTTGGGCCAAGAGAATAGGAAAGTAAAAAGCTACTCCTGGACACAAATTTTTTACTGAAAAATCAAAGACACAAAATAAAGTTCCTAAATCCATAAGGAAGGATGCTAAACACAAGGCTAAAGCAACTAGAAATCAATAGAGAGATAATAGAAATGAACAAGGTATTCCTTCAACTAAATTTCCCAAGTATACTCCTGTTGATATGTTTTAGTTACTTAACCAAGTTAAAGTGTTTGTACCTTTTCTTGAAATGATGAGGATAGAGGAACATAAACAAAAGGAAATGGTCCTTATCACTAGTGCTACTATAGTTAGTAATGATTTAGTGGAACCCACTCCTTTTAAACAAAGTGAAGATGACAAGAAAGGTAAGTTGAAGGAGTAATTATTGAGATTCCTCATATTTTCCTTGCAAATTCTGTGAACACTTGTCAAGATAAGATAGATCCATTTTTTCTTACCTTGGTAGTTG